>JASDQU010501557.1:60796-101020 GCA_032191745.1 Picea mariana | reverse complement strand
TATACCAAATACATATACCAATATAACCATCAAAAATTTCTATAGCAACCAAATACCATAAACCATTACATCAAACCATGTGCCACAACCTCATTGTTATACAACCTCTATATGTAACATACCTCAACCAAAAATACCTCATCAATTTTATCATCCAAATCTGATTTGTAACTCTGTAATAGACCTGCTGTATATGATCACATACTTGCAAACCTTCCTTAACTTTAACAGCAAGAGACTATCCTTTTCATCAAACTTTACTTTAGTCTCACATGAATAATTTTGGATTAGTCAACAATCCTAACTTGCAATAATCATAACTATGTACCTATAATGAATAAAGATATAAAAATGGTACACAATATTCTTCAGTGTTTTTAATGCAATTTCTACATATTTCACTACTTGGAACCTCTCAGAAAAGGAGTTATATAAAAAATGGCATACCTTGTTGAATTATGGATTATTCTAGAGAGTGAATGTGTAGAGCATTCCCCGCACAAAATATTTGTTGTATGGATCTGGAAATGGTACAAATAATACTATCAACTATACTCTAACCAATACATTTGGTCTTACTGAATTTGGATCTGTTATGAAGAAGTTATAATGTTTTTACCCGAAACATATGTTTTAGACTAGTTTCAGGACTATCCACAAACCCTATTTTCTACGAAGTGTAACTCCAAAAATAAAACGACCCACAAGATGAAATTTGTATCACAACTACTTGGATATGTTTCCTCAACAATCTCCCAATTTCATGGTCTGAATAATTCTATAAACAAATTTATTTCAAAAATGGTGAGATGACCTGTAAATAACATACCTTAGAAAGCATCATCAAAATAATTTATCCTCCCTTGAACTTTGGCCTTCTTTACTTCACCTTCCCTCTGAAATTTGGCTTAGATATCCTTTGGTTACCTCAGTCACTTGTAGATATTCAATATGTTCAAGTGTTATTAAAAATGAGAGACCCTTTCCTATTATTTATACTTTCATGTATCTTCCTCAAGGGGTTACCTTCTAACCATCTTAACCCACTTTCCTTATTTTAGGGCTAACCCACTTCTAACCACTTGTACAATTAGTAATTTCTCCATTAACTTTATTATTTAAATAATTTATTTTATATCCACTTTGACTTATAATACACTCATCACTTCACTTTATTATTTAAATTACCTTCTAATTATCTTAATCCACTTTCCTTATTTTAGGGCTAACCCACTTCTAACCACTTTTCCACTTAGTAATTTCTCCATTAACTTTATTATTTAAATAATTTATTTTGTATCCACTTTGACTTATAGTACACTCATCACTTCACTTTATTATTTAAATAATTTCTTCTTTTCAACCAATTTGACTATTTTGACCTTTTGGGGCTTCTAGATGACTCGTGAGGGTTCTCCAACTTCAGATGGCCTTATCTCTCTAACCGTGAGGAGTTATGTGGTGTTCCACATACCACCGGAAATGGCATGACATATACTATCCATCTAGGATAATATTACCTAAAAATATATCAAAACTCATACAATTATCCATCAAACAAACTTGGGTCCATTACCCAAACCATTGTGCTACCAAACTTTCTTCAAGGGTTGACATCAATGACAACCAACCCAATTAATCAACAATAACAATGCCATTTGTATTTACATTTCATTGGTACAATTATATTTGTTTGATTGAGTACAATAACTAGAATTCCTTGGTTATTTAATCTATCCTTATATCTAATTACAAGAATATTTAAAATCTATTAAGTGAAAGAGTGTGTCATAAGATTCTCAAGGAGATTTAGATCAAAGAACTAGTCACTAGTTTTTGAGGATGGTTTGTTTATCAGTACTTTACTTTTCTTTACACATAGATGGTTTAAAAATTCACTGAATGATATTAATTACAAGTTCAGATAATAGACATATTTATGAATATATTAATAATCCAGACATAATATGTAGAGCCATTGAACTCTTGTCATGCTTAGTATCAATTCTGTGAACAAAAGTGAGACTGTCTAATATTTCCTTCTTGAATTAGTTCTCTTATGATTTGATGTTTGATTAGATTGTAGAGTGTCTCTTGTTGGACAGTTGGTTTCGATAGTTGGTTGTCATTGATTTCAACCCTTAGGGATTGATGTGAACCCTTGAAGATTGATGTAAACCCTTGGAGAGGTCCAAATATGCGGATAAGATTGTTGGACAATTGATTGACTTTTGTATGATCAATATTGATGGTGCATTAGTTGGGTTCATTTAAAGATAGTTGGGTGCAATTGATGAAGTCTACATGAAGCCCTAAAGGTGTGGAATATGGACATGAAGGACTATGTAAATGCACGTAAAACACTCATAGATGGACAATACTTGAAATTCCATTTCCAAGGATAGGTGGAATGTCATGTGGTTCCTCATGGTTGAGGAGCTATGGACTTGTGAAGTTGGAATCCCCAAAGAATGGTTAAGAAGACCCTATTTGGTCATAAGTCCTTAATGAAAGGGTAAAGTGGTTGTAACAAAAGACCGCTAAAGTAAGGAAAGAGGTTACTTAGCAAAAATATAAATACACCTCAAGGAGTCTCTCTTAATTACATTCACACACAAATTTATTGATTATCTATATTATGAAGAACTTTGGTCTATTGGCGAATCTGAGGTAGGAAGTTTGAGGTTGTGAAGGAAGGTTGAAAGGGAAAAGTCTGAAGTGATCAAACTAGATTTTTGAGGTTATTGGTGGGTCACAATGGAGAAAGTGGTAGACATCCGTGGATCACATTTGATAAAGTAGCGGAAATCCACGGGTCACAGTGGAGAAATTAGTGGACATCCATAGGTCACAATGGAGAAAGTTGCAAATATCTGTGGGTCATAGTGGAGAAAGTAGAGGACATCCGTGGGTCACAGTGGAGAAAGTAGTGGATTCTTTTGAAAATGCTTGAAGAAGGTTCCATCTTTTTTATTTGTAAGTTGAGGAAGGTTTGTTGGTATGAGATGATATGCAAGAGGTCCTCTTCATGAGTAAAGTTATGTTTTACATGTGTTTGTTTGAGGCGTGTTTCATGGATGGTATGGCACATGCTTAGGGCATGTATTGGAACCCTTTTGGTACATGGTACATGGTTTCATATGGTTGATTTGATATTGAAAATTATTCTCGGTACTTGGTACATGGATGTTATGGTTCATTGTTAGAGCACATATTTGTATTGGCATATGTATGAGGCACACTCCCTGGTACTTTGTTGAGGCACTTCATTGTTGATATCTTATGGTACATGGTGTATGAAATGATTGGGAAATATCATGAGTGATGTTGGTACATGATTGAGGCACATGGTTTGAGGTATATCTTGGTGACGTTGGTAGAGGTTGAGACACATGGTTGATGTAGAAGTTATGGTGCATGGTTGATGCATGGTTTGGTACATGTGTTGGTGCATGGTTGATGCACAGTTTGGTACAGGTTGTGGTACACAGTTGATGCTTGGTATGGTACATGTTAATGGTTTCATACATAATTTATAGAGGCATGTGTTGGTGATGATGGACATTGAGTTGAGAGGTGTCCTTGGTATTTTATTCATGTGAGAGGATCTGGTTGAGTATAAGTGACAGTGACAGGTTGGAAAGGTTGGTTAGTGATAGGTTGATGTGACGGGTTGACAGTGACAGTGGAAGTGATAGTGAGAGTGACAGTGGCAATGATTGTGGTAGTGGTAGTTGGCCTACACTTATATTTTAGGGCTACAGGACGGGGCAAAGAAAGGGGGTTGTAGCCTCCTTATAGTTGGTGATGGAGAACACAAGGAGTTGGAACTTACTTCAGATTGGAGCCTAAGAATTAGGGGGTTGTATCCTCCTTTTGGCTGGAGCCAGATAATTTAGGGAGTTGTAGCTGATAATAGGAGGTTGGAGCCTCCTTCAAGTTGAAACTATAGAATTGGGAAGTTGGTGCTTCCTGTTAGCGATAAAAAAATGCACTGGTATTTTGATGAGTATTTCCATCACTCTTCAAATGATTTATCATTTTCTTTAGTTTCTTTGCTAGTATCTTAACCTCCATAGTGTTCAACAAGCTCCTGTTGTTTGTTTTTGTCCAGAAACTCTATGGCCTTTCTCTTCTCACCTGCATTTAAAAAAAACCTTGTTAGTATTGCTTAGAACTTAGTCTTATGCCTTTTTTAGATTTACTATTGTTATTATTATAAGAAATGGTGTGTGTTAAAGTGCCTAAGGCTAGTACATAGACCAAAGTCCATAAGTTAAGCCATGAGTTTATGATTAATGTCAACACATAAGGTCCAAACCAGTTCACATGTTGTGTCCACATGTCAAAGTCCAATGCTAAGTCAAACCACGAGCCTAACCCTCATGCTAAGTCTAAGGTTAATATCACATTGAAATCTCAAAGCCTGACACATTGTCGAGCTTGATACCAACCATTTGGAAATATTTTCGATTTGGTGTTGTTGTGGAGTTGTTCCACATGGAAGATTGAGTGCCAAGTCATGAGATATAATCTTGTCAATATCAGGGATCAATAAGTTCTCTTTTACATATCAAGAAGATGAAAAACAATCCATTATTATCACGCAGAGGCACATGCCATGTCGACAAGCCAGGTGCAAGTTCCGAATCTACATGTCACAACAATTCTCAATACAAACCAAACAAGCTAAGCACTAACACCAAGTTTCATGGAATCGAAGGGTTTTGAGTTTTGAGCTTAATCAAGTAAGATTACAGGTGTTTACGAAATGTAGGTTGTTTGGCATCCAATTCTTGTGTTAGGAACTTCAATTGCAGCTGTTCTTTTATTCTGTATTAGCCTGCTCTGCTTAGAAGTGGAAACAAGACTAGAAAGATGGGGGATAACCCTAGAAGTAAGGCTACAAAGAAAAGGAGTTCTTTTGACACTCATTTGGCTCCATTTTACACAATAGAGCAGCTCATCCTGGATAATGTTTCTCTTTCAAAAGATAGTCAAGTTCCACGTATTGTGGCAGATAAGAAAATCATTTTATTTTTTAAAAATACAGAGAAGAAAATCATGCATCAGAGGGCAGAGCTGTCGACCCTCTGTAGGTTTCATCATGGCCAGATATCAGTTGTACATTACAGATGCAATCTGTTATCACTCCAGGAAACTCTCCTAGGTTGTAAGTCAGAGATGCCTGGTAACTTAATCTTTTGGTAACTGTTTTCTCAATAATAAGTGTGGGTTTGGATCAATTCGGATGAATGAATCATTTCTCACTCAAAACATGCATGAACACATTTAGATGGACAAGGATTTAAACCACAAATTTTCAGAGAGTTTACAAATAAAGGGATGTATGGAGAAATAACTATTATATCAACAGAATCACATATAAAGCATATATGAATGGCCAATTACAATAATCACAAGAATACTTGCAAAGTTTAACTTATGAATGCAATGATAAGATGACAGTTATCAGGCATAACCAAGCATAATAGCATGAATATAATATCCAGGTGCAAGTACAAAATAGACAAGAAGATGAAATCTGAACAAGTTATGGCAAAAGAAGCTTGTTTACTCAATATGAAAATGAGAAGTTTGAGTACATAATATGAAAAAGTCTCCAAAGTTGAACCCCTTGGTGCTTCAAATGTCTTTGGCTTTATAGCCTTACAAGATGAAATCTAGATCCTTGAAAGATGGATCAGATTTGCTAAAAATAGTCAAACCAAACAAGTGTAGGATGAGATCCTATAAAAATGGATCTAGACTTCTAAAAGTGGAAATTCAAAACAAAATATCCTATCTTAGGTGTCAAACTCTATATTGATAGCCTTTATATCCTCCAAACTCTTTGACAGATATAGAAAGTCTTCCAAGGATGATGAATCCTCATAGGAAATTCGAATTTGCCACCTTTGGCAAAAATACATTTTTTTTGCTCATCAACTAGGTCACCATTTTCACTTTTCCACCTTATTAAACATTAAATACATCAAGATAAAACCTTAAATATGATGTATTTAATTATTATTCATCTTTAGAAACCAACCTCGAAAGATTTGGTTGAGAAAAAGTCAAATTTGTGCAAAAATATGACCTCGCTACCATGTACAGGTTTCGGTGCTTAAGAGATAAAAATCTGGGCTTGTTAACCACCGAAAAGCTCTTCTTTCGGTGGTTAAGAGATAATCATCTAGGCTTGTTAACCACCGAAACCTGTAACTTTCAAAAATGGATCTGCGGCGAATTAATTTGCGTGGGAATTGCAATGACTCGGATTTTTCTTTGAATTGGATGACAAATGGATCAATAACCAACAATTGAACTCGAATTCCACTTGGAAACCTTGACCAATCATGAGATTATGGTTGTTGAGTATGATTTTGCATGAGGAAATCATGGGATCATGACAATAACAATGACTCTCAGATTCAATATTGATTATTAATGAAATTGAAACAGAAATCAAATGAAATCATAATGATTTTGTATCCTCATGACTGGAGATAATGAAGGCCCATGTGACAAATCAATTATGTTATCTGAAAATCACGCATGGAATTCTGGATTTCTGTCGAGTCTTAATTTTGAAATGACAATTGGTAGTTAAAATGAGAGCAGGGCATAAATATTCAGATAAGATGCCATAAGAACTTCATACCTCACCACCTAGATAAACTTTCGATGGTTATAACTTAATGATTGTTCCCATTTGACATCTAGCTCGTGCAAAAGCACGGGCTTTTTCCTTTTGCGCATAGAAACATTTTCGGTGGTTAACAGGCCCTTTATTTTCGCCTCTTAACCACCGAAAACCAATACTTTCGGTGGTTAATGAGAAATTTGTTAGCTCCTCTTAACCACTGAAACCTGAGATTTAAAGATTTTCTTGCCAAGACCAAAATTGATGTTTTTTCCAAGTTTGTATCCAAATAGCAGACCTTCTAACACACCTAAAAAATTTGGAAATGAATTTTTGGACCTGTTCCTATCACTTAAAAATTGATAAAATGAGAGTGCTATTTTAGGAGATAACATCTGGCTCCTACTCAAGGATGGAATCCTCCTAGTGAGGTTCCAAGAACAAGTAGTTCTAGTCACCTTATCAGTTGGGCTATGTAGTCATGTGGTTTTTGCAATCGGTAGCCTGCTCTGCTTATTCAACCAAAATATGAAAACAATATTTGCATATCTTTGAAATTGTAGTTCCATTAGGCATGGAGTCATCTGTCTGCCTTTGGCATTGGGCATGGAGTCATCTGACCTTTGCAAATATTCCTCTACAAGCCTGTAACTTGCATGCAGCCTCCTGCTTATTCATGAAATCAACAACTGAAAAAGAGCTCATTGCTCGTATGGCAAGCTTATTCCTCTTCCTACTCCTACACTAACCAGTAGAGGCAGATTTATCAAGTAAGATCGAATTTCCAATGTAGCCATATCATAAACTGATTTACTGTTAAAATCATTGATCTTGACCTGAACAATAATGGAAGGGATATCATGCAGAAAAGAGGTTTGAACAGATGATAAAAACAATCTTCTTATGACATAAAATTTTTAACATCTATGTTGCTCATAGACTCTAAATAGTTAGCAAAAGCGTCATCAAATTCACACAAAAATACCTCTTTGGACTGTTGATCCAACTGTAAATTGAAAAGATGTTGAAAACTGCCTTTACTAATCTCATTGTTCAATGTAGGTTGCTCGAGATCTGTTGGAGAAACATATACGATAGACTATTGATCTGAACTGTTCAATTCCTCGCCTTCTTCTTGATATCTACTGCAAACTTCCAGTCGCTGCAAATCTTGAAACTGAGAGATACCCTTAGGATCTGTTGTAGATTCAAAACTATCATATGCAGATATAAAAATCTGCTCATCATATTTTAATTTTTTAAAGGAGGCAATCTGATCTTCATAACAATCTAAGATAGTGGATGCATTTGGTATATTTTTTAAAGCATCTATACTATGGCCATTATCCTGAAGACCACCCATCTATTGATCATGGTGAGAGATATCTTCTACTGCAGCAAAATCTTCATGAGTATTTGGATCTTTATTCAATAAATAAAACTCATGACAGCATTAAGGATAGAGAAGGTCATATGGAAAATGGTTTTTACAAAACATATGGAAGGCAGAATAAAAATCAGCCAAAGAGATGACACTTGCACTTGGAAGAGACTGACACCAGTCAAGAGCAATCCCTTCTAATGAAAATTTGAAAAACTTAATTTGAACATCCTCATGTACAATTTCAAGCCAGTCAATAAAGTCATGGAAATCCAACAAATGTTCAGCTGGCACTTCCCACTTCTCTCCACAAAATCTAGGAATACTACGTTCCCATTCATCTCTAGTAGGTACTGGATTAGGGTAACCAAAAATACTTGAAAAATCACAGAACTCATACCTTGTAGGAAAGATCTGGTTCATGTCATACTAGTGGAGTCGCCAACAGATTTCAGAGCAATGGAGTTGCCACTGAATTCATCCTTCATGGAGTCGCCAGATAGATAATTACAACCGAAATAATGTCCAATTTTTGTCTATCATCAAATATGGATCTATGTCATCTCCCAAGGAAGCTGAGCTTCAATCTCCTCTCCCCGGCAATGACGCCAATTTTTTATTACTCCAAGAAACTCTCCTAGGCTGTAAGTCAAAGATGCCTGGTAACTTAATCTTTTGGTAACTGTTTTCTCAATAATAAGTGTGGGTTTGGATCAATTCATATGACTGAATCATTTCTCACTCAAAACATGCATGAAAACATTTCGATGGACAAGGCTTTCAACCACAAATGTTTAGAGAGTTTACAAATAAAGGGATGTATGGAGAAATAACTATTATATCAGCAGAATCACATATAAAGCATATATGAATGGCCAATTACAATAATCACAGGAATACTTGCAAAGTTTAACTTATGAATGCAATGATAAGATGATAGTTATCGAGCATAACCAAGCATAACAACATGAATATAATATCCAGGTGCAAGTACAAAATAGACAAGAAGATGAAATCTGAACAAGTTATGGCAAAAGACACTTGTTTACTCAATATGAAAATGAGAAGTTTGAGTACATAATATGAAAAAGTCTCCAAAGTCGAACCCCTGTGTGCTTCAAATGTCTTTGGCTTTATAGCCTTACAAGATGAAATCTATATCCTTGAAAGATGGATCAGATTTGCTAAAAATAGTCAAACCAAACAAGTGTAGGATGAGATCCTATAAAAATGGATCTAGACTTATAAAAATGGAAAGTCAAAACAAAATATCCTATCTCAGGTGTCAAACTCTATCTTGATAGACTTTATATCCTCCAAACTCTTTGACAGATGTAGAAAGTCTTCCAAGACTGATGAATCCTCATAGGAAATTCGAATTTGCCACCTTTGGCAAAATGATAGTTTTTTTGCTCATCAACTAGGTCACCATTTTCACTTTTCCACCTTCTTAAACATTAAATACATCAAGATAAAACCTTAAATATGATGTATTTAATTATTATGCATCTTTAGAAACCAACCTCGAAATATTTGGTTGAGAAAAAGTCAAATCTGTGCAAAAATATGACCTCGCTGCCATGTACAGGTTTCGGTGGTTAAGAGATAAAAATATGGGCTTGTTAACCACTGAAAAGATCTGCTTTCGGTGGTTAAGAGATAAAAATCTAGGCCTGTTAACCACCGAAACCTGTAACTTTCAAAAATGGATCCGCGGTGAATTAATTTGTGTGGGAATCGCAATGACTCAGATTTTTCTTTGAATCAGATGACAAATGACTCAATAACCAGCATTTGAACTCGAATTCCACTTGGAAACCTTGAAAAATCATGGGATTATGGCTCCTGAGTATGAGTTTGCATGAGGAAATCACGAGATCATGACAATAACATTGACTCTCGAATTCAATATTGATTATTAATGAAATTGAAACAGAAATCAAATGAAGTCATAATGATTCTGTATCCTCGTGACTGGAGATAATGAAGGCCCATGTGACAAATAAATTCTTTTATCTGAAAATCACGCATGGAATTATGGATTTCTGCCAAGTCTTAATTCTGAAATGACAATTGGTAGTTAAAAGGAGAACAGGGCATAAATCTTCAGATAAGATGCCATAAGAACTTCATACCTCACCACCTAGATAAACTTTCGATGGTTATAACTTAATGATTGTGCCCATTTGACATTTGGCTCATGCAAAAGCACGGTCGTTTTCCTTTTGCACATAAAAACATTTTCGGTGGTTAACAGGCCCTTTATTTTCACCTCTTAACCACTGAAAACCAAGAATTTCGGTGGTTAATGAGCAGTTTTTTAGCTCCTCTTAACCACCGAAACCTGAGATTTAAAGATTTGCTTGCCAAGACCAATTTTGATGTTTTTTCCAAGTTTTTATCCAAATAGCAGACCTTCTAACACACCTAAAAAATTTGGAAATGAATTTTTGGACCTGTTCCTATCACTTAAAATTTGGTAAAATGACAGTGTTATTTTAGGAGATAACACAATCTTCTCTTGTTCAGTGGCTTGTTGTAGTTGATGTTTTTACCCACCTTGGTTGTGTTCCTTTGCCCAATGCTGGAGATTATGGAGGTTGGTTCTGTCCTTGTCATGGATCTCATTATGACATATCTGGCCGAATTAGGAAGGGTCCTACACCTTACAACCTTGAGGTTCCAACATACAAATTCTTAGAGGATAATAAAATGTTAATTGGTTGATTTTCACATGCTAAACAAGTCATGTCTGAACATGGGATTATGTACCAGATCGACTTTCAATTGTGATATTTAAATAAATATAGGCACCAGGCCGTATGTGAGAAAGGCCATGAGGAAGCAACTTTGTAGAGAAAGAAATCACGCATCAAAAGGCAGAAATATTCCATATTTCAGGTTGTTGTTGCAGGATTTGGATATGTTGTATTCAAAAAATTGACAGTCCAGAAAATCATGAGTTAATCCAAAGATTTTATGGATACTCACAGCCTTGTTATGCATGCATACAATGCCCCAAATCCTGTGCTGCGATCAGAACACTTGGGACTGTATAAAGCATCATGTGTCCTATTGGGATGGAGCTATGCCTCTTCACCAGATCATGAAGAATCATACCAGTCATTCTCAGAACCTGAAGAAATGGAAAACAATTAAGATCTTATTTTATGGCCACCATTAGTTATTATTCACAATGCATTCACTAAAAAAAAGAGAAAATATTGTTGATTGGGGGTATTGGAAATCAAGAGATGGTTATCAAGGCACAATCATTGTAAAATTCTCACTTTCTTCCACTGGTTTACAAGAGGCAGAGTAGTTAATGAAATATTTTGAAATAAATAATCATGGGCAGAAAGATTAGCTTTGAGTACAATCTTTAACAATGAATCAAGAAATTGGTGATGAGGATCCATAATTTGTTTCGACACAGTGACATGGAAAACCTTCTTTATTGTTGGAGCTCATTGCAGAGAATACCAGAAGGTCTTTTGAAGGGTTTCTATCATCATATATCACCATCGAAAAAATCTCAGGAGGCCGCAAAGGCCATTGAAGATTATCAGAGCACCATTGTTTTTATTTCCCCAGGGTATCAAGCTATTTGGTGAACAACACGAGAACTCTTTAAAATTTCTCAACTTCTTTTAAGATTTGTTGCACTGCTTTCCAGGGGTTTTCTTGGGTTTCATGAGTCCAAAACAATGAAATATACATAACAATTGAGTCACAATTGAAATCTATGAATGCACTATAGATGGCTCGAAGGGATAGAGGCAGATGTTCGATCTCATTCCACGAGGAAGTTTACTGATGGTTGGGAGTTGCTCTTCCTGACATCTATTCACACAAGGCAAATATTCTTGAACTAGGGGTTAAATGGACATGCAATCATTATGGAAGACAATGGACAGTTAATGAAATAGGTGGCAATCATTATGGATCTCTTCATAAATAGCTCGGGAATAAACATGTTAAAGGTTAAGTGTCTATTCTATTTTTGGCCAAAGATAGAGTTTTCACCAGTGCAAAGGGTAAAATTATAACTAGTTAGCTGGTGAAAAACAGAACTTTCACCAGCTAACTAGCAGATTGTAAGGTGAATTAGCTGGTGAAACTATAGAAATAATTTTTTCGAAAGTTAAGCTAGAGCAAAGTGATTTTGGAATATTTGAAAAGGTATGGGAGCATCAAATGATTAACCACCAAATCAAGAAACACTCAGCATCAAAGATTCGTGGAGATTTTGGGACCAAATGTTAAATTGGTCAACTAAATTTTTTGGTTATGGTTATTGAAAGATTCCAGCTACAGAAGACAGGTGTCTTTACCCCCCATGACACAACAGAGTCCTAAAAGTAATGAAGAACAGATTTCAAAGATCAAAAAAAAATAGTTCAAGTCCTAGGAACTAGTCTTTGATTATCAAATTGTATTTAGTTAGTTTTATTTTCTATATTTAGACATACAAATCCAAGTTTTCAGGATCTAAAAACTGATTGTAAAAGGCTATAAATGCCTATCTTTTCTAAGAGATCAGGGTTCAATCCTGGATACATTTTGTCTCATGTACTTAGACTCTTATCTTGATATGAATCACAGTCTTATTTTGCTACCAATGTCAGATTTGTTCATGTGTTGCATTACTCTATACTTTGATTCAGTTTAGCTTAGCTTTTAAGAACTATTATCTTCTTATTTAGCTCATGAATTTGAATTAAAGGATCTCTTACTATCTTGTATGACCCTGCATGTTAATGTACTTGGTTATCTAGATTAGTGTTCTTCATACCCTATTCCAATTACTTTATCTGATTATTGATTTCTAAAAGCACTGGCTCATTCTAATGCATGATAAGTTGTTCTTCTCATTATCCCTTGAGTTATCCCATTGATCCAGATACACCTAATTATCACATTTCTGAAGTTACCAAGCATCTTTAGCCTACAACCCTAAAGAGTTTCTTGGAGGTCTAACATTTCCTATGAATGAATTCTTTATATATATAAGAAAACATTATGTGTCTTTCTCCCATTTGTTTTTCCACATAAATACAAGTGTACTGTGTATTTGATTTTATGATGTGATCTTGTTCATGATTATATTCTCATGATATACTGAATGCAATCATAGATGATACATTGATGATATACTACTGAATACTATGGATAAAGTTGAATAATATATACTGTGGTTAAAAGTGGTAAAAGTGATCATATTGATTCACACCCCCCATTAGTATTCCAAAAATTGTTATCAGAGCAGGTTCCTTCAAGAAACATTTTAACCACTGGAAGGTAGATCATGAAGAGAAACAATTTGTATCTAAATGGGGTACTGTAGTTCAATGGTCATAATGGTTAGGAGTATGAGATGTCGAATATCAGGATGAAATGATTTTTACAAGCATAGTGATATGATGTTTGGAACTCGGTCGTTAAAAGGAACACTGTTACAAAGAAATCTTCAAAGACTGCAACCAAGAAGGAATTGAAAAAGAACAACAAAACAATAATGGATTTTATCTTGGAAGGATTACCCGATTCAGTAAAGGAAAAAGTGGGAAAATGTTCATTAGCTAAAGAACTTTGGGATAAGCTACATAATCTCTATCTTTCTCATATCATAGATCCAAAGAATACTAAAGAAGATGAAGGTACATAACATGTATTAAAGAATACAGATGCTCATCATGTTAGACAAATTCAAAAGAAGAAGAGTGTGAAGAAGGAATAGTATATCTTGAAGCATAATTGATCAATTCTTTAAACAAATTGACAAAATAAAGAAATAAAAAAAAGTATCTTAAAGAAAAGTTAGTCAAGAAGAATTCTCAAGAAAGTTTCGAAGAAGCCCAACAGTTCATATTGAAACTAAAATCTCAGCTAGAAGAATCCAAAAGGATTGAACAAACATAAAAAAGTTAGATGGAAGAAAAATAGTGTTTGGAAGTCGAAATAGCAGCACTAAGAAAGGAAGAAATAAAAGAGAAGCAGTGTTTGGAAGCTGAAAGAAAGGAAGAAGAGAAGAGAGAGAAAATTTTGATAGATCATCTTAAGGAAAGAACTGAGGACTCAAATAAACTTGAAGCAGAATTTGGTCAAGAATAAATAAGCCTTGAAAAGGAAATCATCTCCTTGAAGATACAACTTGAAGAAGTAATGAAAACAAAAGAATTCATGAAGATTCATATGATTAAGAAAGAAGAAGAGGTTGAGAAGCTTGAAGAAGAAGTTGTCACATTGAGAGTTAAAATTGTCAAGCTAAGTGTTGGCTAGTTTCTGGTCTATACACGGGTTGTAAGACGCAAGGTTCAATTTAAGTATGACCAACAAACCCTCAAGACACCGACCCTTTCAACATCACCTTCTTGCATAGATGAAGTCTCACCCGAGGTATCTATTGGGGCTGCAAGAACTAGGTTTTTGCAGCAGTAAGGGAAAGGGAAGAGGATGAGTGAATCATTGTTTTTATTCCATATTTTGTATGTTCTTGATTATTACCTATATTATCACAGTCATACATGAACATTGAATCATAATCAATCCAGAGAAGAACTCCATTTTGTGAAGTATAGAATCATTCAAAAATGCACATAAACAAATAAATAACACAAAACAAAATATCCTCTCTAAACTCTTTCTTTATTCTTCTTCTTCCTTATGAACTGTCTATTACATTCATGATATTTTCATAACATTGATTCTCTTCTACACACCCTAATTTCCCAATCCCGTTACATATTTATACCCAAAATCTAGGGCTTAAATCCATATTATCCCAAAATAGTCTATTACAATGCATGGCATGGCCAACTTCAGTTAACTAGTTGTTTGCCTTCTTCTACTTCTTGTTCTTTATACAACTTTTTTGTTTTTATTCTATTTTTGGAAAGTCGCACCATTGTCCTTTGCACTTTCTTCTCTAATTCATTTTCTTTATCCTTTTGTCTATGCGTTGTATCTTTCCTGTGCACTATCCATCCTTCTGCTCCCTTTTTATCTTCTGCATGCTTTCTTCCTTCTACGTGCTTTCTTCATATTTAGGTTTTTCTCCAAAATTGCCTCCAAAACTTCCTGTCCAACCGGCCCCCAACACTCACCTGTGGCTCATCTCGAGCCACACAAGCTTATTTCCTGTTCTTCCACTCTGCAATGAACTGTTGCACGTCAACCTTATCCTCTTTGACCTATGGAACTGCTTCAATTACCTTTTGGACTGCTGCTTGGGTCGTTTGTGCCATGCCTCTGACTGCTAGTTGTGCTTATTCCTTTGGGTCCTTATGATTCTTTGCAATATGCCTTAGAGGGTCATCATTTTACCTCTTGAAGGCCTCTTCCCGCTTTATGGTGGCCGAATTCTGGATGACTACATCAGGAAGTGTGTTTCTGCGAGAGGAAACATCCCTTCTAAAGGGATTTTTTTTTTAATCCTCCTCTTCCTATAATAATCTTCTCTATCGATTATATGCTGAGGTTTCTTGAGGCCAACACCATCCTCCTTTTTTCCTACGCCCCTTGGAAAAAAATTTAGGTTTAGTTTGGGCGTCATATACAAGGCCAATTTCTAGGAAACCTCTCTTTTAGTGGGATTCTGATACATTTCCTTCTCTTTTACTGTCATGAAGCATTCATAACCACTGAACCTGATGCTAAATCTGTTCTAGTCTTCGTGCAAATTTATGTAGGAAATGATGCGAGTCCCTGCATTTGGTATGTGCTCAACACATGAGCATTGTTCCCTAGCCAACTTTGAAACTAGTTGTGCATCGATAACATCCTGGTACATAAACTTCAAGTTGGTAGGATTTCCCAACATATCTCCTTCCCTACTCAGCCCTGGGGGGGTTGATGGTATTGCTGGTGGATCTTTCCCCATTTATCTAGAGTGTCCGCTTCCTTAACTGTCACCATGTGTGTTCTTTGCTAGCTGTATCTCATCTTTGTTCTCCCTTGGTCTCTCTTATTTTCTCATAGTGGTATGCAAGGATGAGTTACACTTAAAAATATTCTTATGCTTTTGTTCTTTCACATTGACCATACCTATCCCATCATGTTTTAACTAACTTGTCCCATCCATTGTCGTAGTTGATGAGGTGTTCCATAATTACATCTTAATCACAAGATCCTTTGGGTGATTTCTCCCTCTTTCTACCAATCTATCATTATTTTTCGGGGATTTTCCTATCTAAGGCTTATACGATGCTTTTATGACCTGTCACGCCAACTTTCCAATTGTATTTTCCATTCCAGACTCTGTGCAATGGTCTTTTGTGCCAATTTATGTAGTGGTCCTTTGTCCTTCCATCTGTATACTGTGCAATCAGATTTTTCTATATCTTGTCTTTGAACTTGACACAGTGTTATCCTCGCGTAAGAGGATCATCTCAGATACACAAGTTACGATACCTTGGGATGTCACACTCTCTTTTTCCTTCTCCTATCACTATCTTTTCATTCATTTTCTTTCTTTTTTTCTACTTTTTATTTGGTTTTTCTTGTTTTTTGTGCTACTATGGTACAATTACTATAATACAGGGGTTTTGCGCAACATAGGTTACCGTGATTATGGTCAACTATCTCTATAGAGTTTCAACCAACTTCCATTTACCATTCGTTCCAATATTTTTCCATCCAAGGTTTCCAACTATGCAACGCCTATCTCAGTTATCTGCTAGATCACATATGGACCTAACTAGTGCATGCGAAACTTCCCTGGGTGCTATAGATACTTACTGTCATAGAGTAATACCAAATCGCTGACTTAAAATTTCTTGGACTTAATGTGTCAATCATGCCATACTTTCTCTCTAGATTTTTGCACCTGCTGATGAAATCCTACAATAAACAAATCCTCCTCAAGTTGAACTAACTGCTCCAATCTCTCCTCTATGGCACCCACATCAGAGAGCTCTATAATTGTTGCAATGCACACACTAGGTAGAACTAACTCCATTTCTATCACTGCTTCCTGTCCATAGACCAACCAGGTCGATGTCTGCCCTGTCAGCTTCTTACTTGTAGTTATGTATTCCCATAGTACTGCAGGGATGCTTAAGTCCAAATCATCTCTTCCAACATTGCAGATTGTTTTCAAAGTATTCTCCACAATATTATTAAAAGCTCCCACTGTGCCATTAGCCTGAGAGTGATATGGAGTGATTTTCTAAGGATGAATATGAAATTCCTTAGTTAATGCTGAAATGGCTCTATTCAGAAAGTGTGTACCTTGACCACTAAGTAAGATGCGCAGACATCCAAACCTGGTGACTATATTCTTGAATAGAAACCACACATTAGTATCTGTAGTGAAATCAATAACTGGTGTTGCTTCTTCCCATCTGGTTAAGTATTATTCAATAGTAATAATATATCATTATCTTGATCTCCTGACTTGTGGGTTGATCAGACCTACAAATTTAATGGCCCACTTATCAAATTCTTGCAACGTAACTTGTGGATTTAGTGGCATTTCATTGCACCGAGATGGTTTACCCACTCTTTGACATATGTCATAGGAATGGAAATACTCCACATCTTTGTGTAGTGTAGGCCACCAAAGCCCCGGGCACAAAATATTTTGTGTCATTTCTTTTTCCTACGTAATGTCCTCCAACAATACCATTGTGTGCTTCCTTCAATATAACCGACCTTTCATGTTCCAGTACACAATGCCTCAATATTCCATCTACCCCTAACTTATACAATTTCCTTGTAATCAACTGATAGTCTACTTATTTCACTACCAATTGTTTGTTCTGCACAACTTTCATGTCAGAGGGAGCCACACATGTATGTAGAAACTCCACAATGTCTATGAAGTAATCATCCACCATCCTCACTGCAAATAACTATGCATATGGTAAATTATCATCTAAATTTCTTTCATCCTATCCTTTCAATATATGTGAGATATGATCTGATCTTGCATTTAGATTCTTGGGTTTTACTATGACCTCAAAATAATATTCCTGAAATAGTAACAACCATATGCATAGTATTCCTTCTACGATAGACTTATTGGCTGAGTACTTTAATGCAAAATGGTCTGTATACATCTTGAAGTGAGACCCTAGTAAGTAGTGTCTTAATTTATGGAGTGCATAGACCATGGTCAATCCTTCACATTCGGTAGTATTATAATTCTTTTCAGATATAGACAACTTCCTACTGGAAAATACAATCATATGATCGATGTCTCTATATACTGGTTGTGATAGTACTACGCCCAATTCTATGGATTATGCATCTACTTGTACATTGAACTCCTTGTTCCAATCTAGAAAGAATAAAATGGGTACAGTCACCAGTCTCTGTTTCAGTGTGTCCAGTCTCTTATGGTAGTCCTCATTCCATTAGAGCTTGGCTTCTTTTTTCAACAACTTCTCCATGGGTGTTGTAATATGCGCATACCCTTTGATAAAATTTCTATAATAACCAGTATGACCCAAATTTTCCCTCAACTATCTAACTCATGTCGGAGGTTCCAACTCCAGAATTACTGTGATCTTGGATGGTTCAACAAACAATCCTTGTTTCCATACTACATGTCCTAGTATAATTCCAAATGGTGCAAAAAATATAAATTTCTTCAAGTTTAGTGAAATATGATACTGTCTGCATCAATCTAACATAAACCGGAGAACTTTTATATGATCCTGTAGTAGTCTAAATATCGTCCAAGAATCTAAGTAAAATTCCAAGAATTTATGGTTGAACTCCTTGAATGCAACCACTACTACTCTAGAAAACACTACAGGGGCATTCTTCAATCCAAATGGCATCACCATATACTGATAACTTCCCCACTCTTTCACAAATTTGGTTTTATGTCTTTCCTCCTGCATAATTTTTATTTGATGGTACCTAGAGAATCCATCGGTGAACAAATATGTTTCTTGACCTCCTATGTTCTCCATGGCTACATTTGTGAATGGTGTTGTGAATGGGTCATGTAAGCATTATTCATTCAACTTCCTTAGATCCATGAAAATCCTAATCCCTCTAGTATTCTTGTCCTACACCACCATTGGGATAATCCATTCAGATTCTTCGACTGGTTCAATGATTCCTGTGGTGAGCATTCTGTCTATTTCATCCTTAGCCTTCTCCTTATACATCAGGTTCAACCTGTAAGGTCGTTGTCGTATTGGCTTAGCTCCAGGTCTTAGTGAAATATTTATCTCGCCTAAGTCACCTGCTATCCCTTTCATCTCTAAGAATGTATTTGGAAATAAATCCTGATATTCCCGTAATAAGTCTTCCACCTTCTCAATTGTCTCTTCATTCCAATAGTCTCCTATCTGCACAAACTTATGATTCTTTGTAGTCCCAATGTTGACCTTCTTTGTCTTTATAGGTTGAGTGTATGTGGTGGAGGAAAGCTCTGTCCCTTCAACTGCGCGTGTGTTCCTTTTGTCTCTGGTACTTTTACATTCCTGAGATCCTCTTCATTGTATTCCTCTTCCATGACATTATAGCATTCCAATAGCTTTTGGATCGTCATCTTGGATTTGTGTGCACTGCATACATGTACCCTTTCCACCATCTCTACCACCAAGAATATCTTTGTTCGAATGGCCTATAGTGTTGTATGTATGGCGAGATATTCATGTTCAGATGTGAACGTGATTTTGAATCTCTAAACCAATCCTTCCCATGTTGTTGTCTCCCTATGCATCTCCAACTCTAAATACCAATTCCTCATAATCATGTCCAACGTGTGTATGAATCAATGCATCCACTCTGTTTTTGGTACAGAGCGCCATAAATCCCTACATATTTCCATGTGACCTACAAGGTCTCTCTCTCTTGTGTACTTATGAGCACTTTTTTCTTCTTCAGGCCCAAAGTGTATTTGCAGGAGTCTAATGCACTGTGTCTAGTCCTTCATTCTCTTTTTGTGGGCGACCCACCATTTGGATGGAGTTTCCCTTAAGATGAAATCTAGTTCCAAAATCTTTTGTTGTTCAGGTATCTGTAACTCAAATTCTTATATAAACATACCAATATCAGTTAGTCCATCATACCTAGGTGGGTTACATAGCTATGTGCCAATCCAACACAAGGATCAGTGTATATGTGCACACCATCTAGTTGACACTTCATGCATCCTTTGCTGCCAATTCTCTAGACCAACTTCTAAATCTGATGTGCATGAAATGATACTTCTCCAACTTAGTGTACCATCCATTTTTGAGTCGACATAATCCTCCATCTATGTATTCATATTATACAAGTTGTCCATATCACTACCTCTAGTTGACTATGTGTATTGCTTCCCTTCTGATGGGTCCAATGGTGTAGTCACTTTTAGATCCCCAACCTCAAAGATCATATCCCTCCTTTTCAAGTTAATAATTTCCTGATTATCGAATACCCATTCCAATACCATTAAGGATGGATATGGTTGAATATCATCTACTATCTCATTAAATTCAAAGTCTTCCATATTGTGCATTCCATATATGTTCACAGGTACTCCTGTTAGTCGCCCAATCATGACTATCTTGTGTTGATTCATGAGACTTAACTAAATAGGGGACCATATTAGTTTGGGTTCTCCCATAATCTCCCACATATGCTTAGGTGGGACATTCACATCCGATCCTAATTCCATAATAACATTATCCACATCGTACTCCCCAATATGTGCATTGAACCTGAATTCTTTGTTGGTGTGCTTCCTATGCAGTACCTGTTTTACCATTCTCTGTGTAACAAGGCTTTCTCTTCATTTTTTGCATTTCTCAATCATGTCATATAAAGTACCTAGCGTGGTTATATATTTCATTAGTTCAACAAAACTCTTTAATAATTTTGTTGGTGTACTTACCTGTGCCATTGGATTATCCGGTACTGCTTGATCTTATATCCCAGGCAGTGCTGATGTTGATGCTTCCTCATGAAGTCAAAGTATCTCTTTCCTATATTTATGATACATCTCTTTCTCCTACTGTGGATCAAATGGTGGTATAGGCCCTGCTGACTTCCTCACCCACTGCTCAGGTGGATTCCCTTGGTTAGTCCTTGTTCGAGCACCTCCGCATGTAACAATGACCACTTTTGGTCCTTCATTGCATCTTTCAACTGATATCATCTGCACATTCTGATTCTAATGCCAATTCAGGTTTCGGTTTCCATTGGCCCTCCATTTTGCAACTATTCGGGGACAATATTTTGTTGCATGATCCAGTGCTCTGCAATATGTGCATGTGGTACACATGTTCTATCAATCTCGGGCCAAGTGTCCAGGTTGGTTATAGTTATAAGAGATAATCGATCCTCATCCTCCTTTACCAAAATTCCCTCTACCTCGAACTCTACCAAAATTTTCTCTGTTCCCATGATTAAAACCTCTCTGAGTGTTATACTATGTGCCATTCCCATCTGCACTAGTATTCTCTTCCTGGATCCTGTAAATATCTGATGTGCACTCCCTTAGTAGGTAGAACATGTTACAGTCCTTCTCTTCATGCCCTACTGACTTGAAAAAATTGAAAAATAAGTTCTTTGGAGTACTCTGATACTTCTGGAGTAATGGACACTCAGTGGGATGATGACCCCATTTCTTAGAGATCTCATAGTATCCTCCTTTGGGTGGGGGATTCGGTGCTCCTGCTACCAAGTACTACACGAATGTTAGGCATTTGTCCTTGTGATGTCCTTACGTCCTGCACTTTGTACACCAAATTTGTTCTCATTTTTTCCTTCCCTTGGTAAGCTCCACCAACAAAATTGTTAATGCGTCCAACTGCATCGAACTTGTGCTATTCCCCTAGTGTCTCCTACCGGTGATGACTCTAGTTTCATCACAATTTCCAGAGCCTCGGGATGCGACACAACCTTATGTTGAATTAATGTTCTATGAATGTGGGGTAGCAATCCTACAATGAAACACTCTTGATGTTTTTGATCTAGAATTTGGAAAGTCAGTCTCCCCATCACATCCTTAAAGCATTGATCATAATCCCATACTGACTTTGTTTGTACCTATTTTATCTCTTTTAGTTCAGTGATATACTACGATTCTAACTTCGTCTTTTTGAACTCCTTTAGTAGCACTTGATTTATTTCTACCAAAGTGCTAGCATGTATGGTAGGTGTAATACCCTGTAGCTTCATATACCATACTAGCACGTGGCCTCTAAACGTTATTTCTAACTACACAATATTCACTGCTTCATCCTGTATGTTTTTAGTGGCCCAAGCTGTCTCATAGACAAACCACTGTTGTTTCGGATCCTCTGACCCTACTCCCTTGAATTCATGAAATCTAAGAGTATTATCTACTCCTTCCATGTTGTTTTGTGTATTCCCTCCTCTTGGTGATGTTGGTAAACTCTGATTTTGACTCTGCACACTACTCCCACTATTTTTACTGTTACTATTATGTCCTCCTTGGCTAACTATGATGGCTTTCGATAAATCTTCAAAGGTTATGTTTGATTGTGGTGATGTAGATGGGGTCATGGATTCAACACAAGATCCTATCTGAGTAGGACTTACTGGCTCTTTTATTACTGGACTGGACTGACACCCCTCTTCTCCTCCTCTTATGTAATCCTCCTATGTAGGGTATCTCCATGATTCAAACTTGTCTGCAATGCTCTCATACTTCTGGATCACTGTGCGATTATTCTCTCCAAGCCCCAATCGTTTTCCTTTTATACCTCCTTCCTCCGCGCAACTCTCTAAACTTGTAATCTTCCTTTGGTGTAATGCCTTCTTGCATCCTCAATTCATGCCTTCCTTTTTCATTGCTTCCTTTCTTTTCTCAGGCCATTATTCTATCATCCTCCAACTCCCCTATGTGAAAAAATCCCATTTAGTTGTTGGACTTCATTATCATCACATGATTTTCCCATAATAACATTTTGATCCACGTATTCAACAATTTCAAGAAACTTCCATGTGGACCTTTGAAATTTTTTATTTCTGCAACACTGTATGATTGAATGCAATCTATGACAAATTTTGTAACATAACCTCCTAGTACACTATCCAACCAAAAATCAATTGCTCGAGTAGTTCGGTTACTTACCGAATTCAACTACCTTACCAATTACGAAGTCCAATTCTTTAGTGTTGCATCACTAAACCTTCCTGTCTTCTCTACCAACCTCTCTAGCCACTCGGTTATAATTTTTGGGAATTCGCCAAAGAAAATCTCATGCAGATCCGTGAACACATACTTTTGCATCCATTGATTTTCACTCATTCGAGGTTTCTCGTTCTCTTGTCACGTGAACTCTCGTTCTTTTTTTTCTAGCCAGTATGTGATTTCTTTCTCAGTTGGCCTCCAAAACATTCCCTTAGATGCAATTTCCTTGATCCGGATTTATGTAGGAACACAATGAAATACAAAAATGCACATAAACACAGAGATGCAGCGGAAATAAGATTTCATTTCATTAATAACAAATGACTGAAATATGCTTACAGACAGAATGTAAATAAACTAGCTAAGGCGTTGGTAGCTTATCTCTGAGAAGAGATGTGGCTGCTACTTGCATCCATGAGAAGTTGATTACAATGAGGCTCTAGAGGCCTTTTTACAATAGACGAGAATGCAAAAAGTCATAGACATCCAAAAACCTAACCCTAGGAGATGAAGCGCCAAAAGTCATGTGGGCCCCGTTTGGGTAAGTTAGAACATCAACTTCCCGGGGTCGTAACTTTTTCATACGATCTCCGTTTTAGGCGTGTGATAGCTCGTTGGAAAGGTATCGTCAAGGAGATTCATTTTGGGGGCTCAATTATGCCTTTGGCTATAATTGAGCACCTCGATCTCAAAAAACCTTCATTTAGGCCCTCAAAATGGCCCCGAAAGTTAAACCTGCTAAAAATAGTAAATTGCCAAAATCGCCAGAAAACTATTTTGAGCCAGTCAGAAAAGGTGGGTGGCCACCAATATCCACCTGGATCATTCCTAGTCCCGACGACGAAACTATTTGTTGGCTGGTTTCTCATCTGCGCATGCGTTGAAAGACCCAAGGTTTGGTTTAATTATGACCAACAAACCCTAAATACACCAACCCTTTTGGAATCACCTGATTGCGTAGATGAAGTCTCAACTGTTAGAAAAATAGGGTTGTAGATGAAGTCTCATAGTTGCCTCTCTCAGAATAAAATATTTGCAATTATGCATAGTTGCAATACATTTCCCTCATAAAATAGGGTTTCCTTCTAGGGAAAAAAACCCTAACATAGCTTTTATCGTTAGTTCTGTGACCTTATAATGAATGGTCCATATTTACTATGTAATTACAATATACATTTACAAGGCAATGTTTCCTTTGGGGGATTTTCCCCCGAAACCCCATTGGGGAATGATGTCCCTTGAACCCCCGTCGGGGGACCGCTTTTCCCTGGGTCCCCAGCCGGAGGGATGAGCCCCCCAGACTCCACAGGGAGGGGAAATCCCCCCCTACAACCCCCACTCTGCGTGGGGGGTTGTACAGTATTCTAGGGTGTACAGTCTTCATAGAGTATAAACACAACTGAAAACAAAGAAATATGAAACATGAAGATAATCAGGCTCCACAACCAACATCACCCGAGGCATCTATTGGGGCTGCAAGAGCTAGGTTTTTGCAACAGTAAGGGAAAGGGAGGAAGATGCGTGAATCGTTGTTCTTATTATATCTTATGTATGTTCTTGATCATTTCCTATATTATCACATTCATACATGAACATTGCAACATAATCAATCTAGAGAATAACTCCATTCTATGAAGTATAACATCATTCATAAATGCACATAGACAAGTAAAGAACACAAGACACAATATCCTCTCTAAAATCTTTCTTTATTCATCTTCTTCCTTACTAACTGTCTGTTACATTCATGATCTTTTCATAACATTGTTTCTCTTCTACACACCATAATCTCCCAATTCCCTTACATATTTATACCCAAGACTTAGGGCTTGAATTCCTATTATCCCAAAATAGTCTATTACAATGAATCGCATGGCCAACTTCAGTTAATTGGTTGTTTACCTTCTTCTACTTCTCATTCTTTATACAAATTTTCAATTGTTTTTCTATTTTTGGAAAGTCGCATTGTCATCCTTTGCGCTTCTTTCTCTTGATCGATTTCTTTATCCTTCTATCTATGCATTGTTTTCGTCCTATGCACTATTCATCTTTCTGTGCCCTTTTTATCTTCTGCACGCTTTCTTCCTTTTGTGTGCTTTCTTCATATGTAGGTTCTTCTCCAAAATTACCTCCAAAACTTCTTGTCAAACACTCAACAAGAATGTTGAAGAAATAGAAACATTCACCTCATCAGTAGAAGAGAAGCTCTCTAGGTTGTTATAAAATAAGAATAAAGAAAAGAGAAAGAGTTGTGCATAAGTACTCAAAGGAAGGAATCAAGGTCAATGAGAATCAAAGAATAATGAATATAATAGAGACACGTCTTCAACAATACCTACCACATTTAGGCAACAAATAATATTCAACCATAATGAAGGGATCCACAAAAGAGAATACCATGATCAACCAAGGCAAGAGTTCAGAAGGACTACACCACAAAGAAGAGCATTCACTCTCAAGTATGTAAATTTCTTTTATGGTCATTGTTTTTATTGTACTAGCTTTGGACATAAAGTTGCAGATTGTAGGGCTTATGGAAAAAATGTTCAATCAAAAAAGGCTTATGTGGCCCCAAATGACATTCAATGTTACAAATTCCATAACTATGGACACATAGATCATGATTGTAGAAGCATGATGGATACGTGTATGAAAGAGAACACTGATATCATAAATAAGAAAGTATGGAAAATAAAAAAAAGAACAGGTAAAGGAAGATCAAAAAAATGAAGGACAACTAGAATTCATACTCTCAGGATTGGAAATAGTACAAGATGAAGACAAATCTACATGGAAAAGGGAATATGTTAGATACAAGAAAGTTTGGAGAAGAAATGGAAAGCAAGAAGGACATGTGAATAAAAAATAGGTCCCAAATATCATAGAATTGAAAGTAGTGCAAGAAAGAAAATAAAAGTAGGTGAATATAGAACATGCCCAAGAGATTGTACTTTTAGGAATGGTAGTGCAAGATCATAATGAATCCACAGGAAAAAGGAAAAATTCATAGTTCAGAGAGATGATGAGTCTACAGATGAAGAGGAATATTACTCTGCATTAAAGAGGGTTGTTTTCTAAGCCATCTGTCTTGGAGACTCCCAATAAATATGTATGTTGAACAAGGGGAGTCCATGCAATAGACACTACATATCATAGAACCATCCTTATAGAAGTTTGAAGTGTTTGCAGAGACATATTCAGAGTAGTCAGATAGAAAAAGTACATAATGATAGATAGATAGATTGAGAAAGTAGTGTTCCCACATAGGTGTCAGTTGGCAATTACATGGGATTTTTTTTATGATTGTACTCAGGCAGAGATATCTTTAGTACAATTTTTTCTAAACATGGAGAGTTTGGTTTGCATATAGAGAATACCAGTGGATGCATTTGATATATGGTGATCAGTTGCAGTCATGAAGCCTTCATGATAATAAAGTAACACATGCGTCAACATTGTGGATAGTTGAGTAGCAGAGTTATGAACATACGGAAAAAGATGGATTCATGAGATGTTTAGCAGGTATAGAAAGCATGGGTCAGAGAAGATGCATAGAAGTGTATTTCCAATCAGAATCAGTGGAATCAATTGGAATTAGTTGGTCATGAAACGGAAAGTAGTGAAAGGCACAACAAAACAGGAAAAGAGAAACCGTCAATAGAATCTATATCATTAGAAGAAAATCATTGAACAGTATGGTCAAGTGAAAATGAAAAGTGAATAAGGAAATCAAGTAATGAATGCTTTTTATATATGTCAATGAAATTCAAGAGGAAGCACCAATGGAAAATAAGAAACACTATAAGTAAGGAAAGGAAACATATATAGGTAGCCTTACATTGATCTACACAATATCTTGCAGATAAGTCAAGGGAAGAGAAATCATCATAGAAATAAATATAGAAAGGAAGATCAGTAGCATGTAGATAGGGGAAGACATATCAATAGGGGGAGTTACCTTTTGTCAAATAAGGATAGAAGAGGAACTTGGAAACATGTGAATAGAAAGAAAAAATGCATGAAGATAGGGGGAGCATCCCCAAGGAGAGATACCCTTTTGCAGTGATGTCAAAGGGGGAGAGAGAAAAACATTGATGAGGAGAGATGGTCACAAGGGGAGCTTGAGCATTGGAGTATGAGTGTTACCATCAATGCCAAAGGTGGATATTGTTGGAAAGTTGGCTTGAATAATTGGTTTTGATTGATGTCAACTCGTAGGGATTGATGTAAACCCTTGTAGATTGATGTCAACCCTTGGAGATTGATGTAAAACCTTGGACAGGTCTAGAGATGTGGATAATATTGTTGGACAATTGATTGACATTTGTATGATTGATATTGATGGTTAGTTAGTTGGGTGCATTTGATGAATTCTAAATGAATCCCCAAAGGTGTGGAATATGGGCATGAAGGACAATGTAAATGCAGGTAAAACACTCATTCATGGATAATACTCATCATGTTGTTTCCGATGATAGGTGGAATATCATGTGGTTCCTCACAGTTGAAGAGTTATGTCCTTGTGAAGTTGGAAGTCCCAAAGAATGGTTAAGAAGCCCCTGTTTTGTCACAAGTCAATAATGAAAGGTTAAAGTGGTTGTAACAAGAAACCCCTAAAGTAAGGANGGCCGAGATCCACAC
Source organism: Picea mariana (assembly GCA_032191745.1). Lineage (NCBI taxonomy): Eukaryota > Viridiplantae > Streptophyta > Pinopsida > Pinales > Pinaceae > Picea > Picea mariana. The sequence continues at coordinate 73,246 of JASDQU010501557.1, read as the reverse complement.
AGGATCGATCTTCTTCGAATCCATAGAACTGAAATAGTTCTTTTGGGCCCTCACTGGAACCCCATGAATCTGATCCACAGGTCCTTCATGAAAACCCCACCTACATAACATGCACTAGGCGTGAGTCTTAACCTCCACACGGCCACCAGATATGACCTTCGGCCAAGCCAAGAGCACCTTTTACATTTCACGACTTCACGAATCTTGATGTTGAGTCTCTGACTCTTCAATCCCTGAATGTCGAAATGCCGAAATGCCAAAATGCCAAAATGTCGATTAGCCCCTACCCAAATCTCGATCCATGTGACTGCTTCCTCCGTGACCATAGCTCTACTCTAAATACATGTCATGTTTCTCAACTTCGGGGTTTTCAACGCAAAGTTCCCCGGCTCCTTTTCCTCGGAATTGTCGAAATGTCGAAACCCCGAAACTCCAAAATCTCCGAAGTTCTACTCCAAATGGAGATCAACGGTTCTGAGCCTCCCTTGATTTGATGGTTTGGATCCTTTTGGGATTTCGTGGGTCAAGAGTCCCAACTCTTACCCTTTGTATCCTCGGTAGCCGAAATGCCAAAATATCTCTGCTGAGAGATCAACAGTCCATATCCCTCTTGAACCAACGGCTACGATCTAACTGGATCGACGACACACATACTTTTGGGGATTTCCCCGAAACCTCAACCGCTCCTTTGACTTATGTCGCATGTATCCTTTGGCTGATACTTGGGAACCACCTTTTGACGTTTCTCTCTTCGTGATTTCGAGAGTTGTGTTGACCATACAAATCTACCTCTTGAGTCCCGAAACATTGAAACCCGATTGGGGACCAACAACTATTGTCCCTCAAATATATGGGGCCATATGACACTCCACCAAGGATTAGGTCCCATTCTTTTCACTCTTTGGGATTTTGCGACTCATGAAAATCCACAACAGAGAGTTTCCTTACCTTTCGAAACTATCATTCCCAAATTCTTGAAGCCTTACCTCCTACGTGATCTACAACTGAGATCTTCATCAATCCAAAGGCTCTGGATTTTCAGGATTTTTCCACCTAGGAATCTCTTATACTCGATCCAAATCACTGGTCACTCCATTCCTCGAACTCTGATACAGGAATTCTCATACAAGATCGAATGACTCTCGTTGATTTGGATCCAACGGTCATTACTCCTCTTGAGATTTGAGTACCAAAAGACACTCCCATTAACCTTATCACTGATCTGCGAGATCTAATGAATCACGACATTTCTCACTTCTCCACAAAGCGTCTCCACCATCTGGTTCTTCTCTTCTGTGTGGTTTCCATGGATTAAAATTTGTGTGTCTTTGCTCGGTCCAACGGTTGTCGGATATCGATGTTGGATATGAAAGTTCAGATCTATCCTCCCTGCAATCTCTCCTCCTACTACCTGGACATGAAACTCAATGGTCCAGATCTTTCCTCCCAACACCGATCCAATGGTTGTTGTGCTCTTCCTCCTGAGCTTTCTTGGATTTTTGACTTAGAAGATTTTCTAAGTATCAAAGGTCTCGACCTTCAACGCTTCCTCTTGTGAGCCTGGTTCTTTTGGGTCTCGTCTGCGTTATAGAAATGCTTCCCCTCCTAAGCTTTGTCAACTTAGAAACCTTGAAAGGTTTCTCAATCTTCTGCTCCTCTCAGCTATTTCTCTGTGTGCAAAGGCATTGTTCCTCCCGAGCTTCTGAACTTGAGACAAGTTCACTCAGTGCACACTCCCTGTGTTGCTGAGCTTTCACTAAACTCATATTTGAAGTATTTCTTGAAAAGAAATGCTTCTCGCCCTCCTGGCGCTTTCCTTGCTTGATTCACTCCTTGCAGAGCTTCTCCTGATAGAGTGTTCAACAGTTCTGTAAGTGTCTCTCCTTGACACTTCTTCTAACTCCTGAGCTTATGAACTTGAGACAAGTTCACTCTATGCACACTCCTTGTGTTGCTGATCTTTCACTAAACTCAGATCAACACTTCTTCTCTCTCTAAACTCGAAATAGAGTCCCTCCTATGCACTCTATGCATGCACTCAATGCCCTCTTGGTAGAGCTCTACAGAACTTTTAGTAGTTTTGTCTTCTCTGTGCTTTCCTCTACACAGTCTCACCTCCAAAGTGTTCAACAAGCTTGAGGCTTCTCCTTGAGTCTATGAATTCCTCTGGTGCACCCTCCTGGCATGTCTCTGTCCAAATTCCATAGAACTCAGAAGTGCACTCTATGCACTGGCTTATAGAACCCGCAATGTTCTGTCATGCAACTTCTTGCATGAAACCACAAAGAATCCAAACCTAAAATAAAAGAGCTCTCAGATAGGAAAATCTATCTATCCCTTCAAATGCACATCTAACATACATCTACAACATATCATAACACACATATGGCATTCATCCATAAACACATAAACACAAAAAGAACCTCATGCAGGAAAAACTACTCTTTGTATTAATTTGAATGCCTGATTACAATGTGTTCAAGCTCAAACTGAAATGGAGCTTCCCAACATCACTCCATTGAAATCCACCTGGATCCCAAACAGTTCTTTGGAGTTGTCCATCCGCTCCATCGCTTCACTGATGTTGTTGCTTATGCTGCCCTATTGCTATGGAAGGTTCCCTTCTGCTCAGCTTCTCGTTGTTGGCAGTCTCTGCTGCTGAACTCAACATCAACCTTTTGATTTCCTCTATCACCTCGTCCACCTACTCCAGTGGCTGGATATTTGTATGCAGTCTTCTTTGCCGCACTTTTGTCCTCTCAATGGGCATATCTTCTTGATCTCCCCTACTATCTTTATCTCTCTTTGTGGCACTAAGTGGCCACTTTGTTGTAGACTCCAGCTCTCCACTCTCATTACTAAGTTGTTGCTCAGCTTCTTCCAGCTTCTCCCTAGGATGATATTCTCCTCTACCTATATCCAACTTAGCCTGTTGGATGTGCAATCTTTGTACCATCACCCTTCTCTCCAGGGCTTCCAATTCTTGATACAGATTAGCAAAATCCATGTTGTATGCTTCCTCTTCTGCTGTAGACTCCAGTGCTACAATTATTTTTGTTTTAGCTTCCTGGCTGAAAATTTTGAGCAACTTGGATGAATTCTCTTCTTCTTCTCCTTGGGAAAGCATCAATGTCTTCTCCCCTTCTTCCTGTTCTTTGACAGTCTCTGTTGGTTTTCCTCCTTCTATTGTTGCATCTGCAACACATGCTCTTGCCTCAATTGGGCTATCTGGTAGGAATACCCGAATTCCCCCAATCATCAGAATGCTCTTCTGATCCTCCTTCTAGATGGTGCAAGTTTTTAACTTGTCATCATCTTCATTTACATGGTCTAAAAAACCGCATGAATATTCACTTATCAGCACTCCTTGCTGACCTGAACTCACTCATGAGTCCTTGAGACTTTCAGACAGTCTCACTTCTTTTCCCCTGTCCACTTGGCAATTTGGGAATTTTCTGCTGCCCACTTGGCAGTCTATGAGAGCCAGTGATCCCATCTCATTGCCCACTTGGCAATCTGAACTTTTACCACTACCCCCTTAGCAGTATGTGAGACCTTTTGCTGATCTCTTCCCATTGCCCACTTGACAACTCAAAAGTTCACTTCTTCCCACCTGGCAATTTACGAGATCTTCAGCTAATTTCATACCATTTCCCTCCTGGAAATATGATTTTCCACTGCTGTCCTCCTGACAGTCTATGAGATACTCCAATGATCTCATTTCATTGCCCACCTAGCAATTAGAAAATTCATCTCTACCCTCCTGGCAGTTTATGAGACCTGAAACTGATCCCTCTTCCTCATCATCACTGAGATTTCTCCCAGCTTCTGGTCCACACACATGAACCACTTCCTCTATGTCTCTGAGGATTTTAGCATACCTCAGCCATATTTTCAACAACCTTTGTTGTTTTCTGGCCAACAACTCCTTGACTGGCCACTTTGCTTTCCTCCTGATGGGCCATTCATATACCCATCGTTCTCTTTCATCCTACTGCATTTGCAATGCAAGCTTCTCCATCCTCGCTCTTATCTCGGCGAGTTCTTTATCCATCTCATATTTTCTCATCTTTTTGTGGTCTCCTCTTCCACCACGCTCATGGCCTTTAGTAGCCATCTTCCTGTTCATGTCTGCCCTCCTGGAAAACTTGTTGCTGTTACTCTACAACTGAGAGCATTTCCAACATTTCCTACAGTCCACTTGACTGTCTATTTGTTGTTGCATCCTGCAACAATCTCTTAAATCCTCTTCACCTGAAATATACAGATGATGTCCTGCTTTGATACCACTTGATGGTGTGTATCATAGTATTTTGTTTATCTACTCTACCTCCCTCTGCCTGTATTCTACAAATAGAAAGTGGCTCTGATACCACTTAATGCGTATTAGACTACTCTTTTTCCTCCTGCTCTCTCTGCCTGAAATATATAGACAAAAACAAGCTTTGATACCAAATGATGCAGACCCCCGACCCTCAGGCTGAGATCCACACAGGATCGATCTTCTTTGAATCCAAATAACTGAAATAGTTCTTTCAGGCCCTCACTAGAACCCCACGAATCCGATCCACAGTTCCTTCACGAAAACCGCATCTGCACAACGTGCACTAGGCGTGAGTCTTCACCTCCACACGACCACCAGATATGACCTTCGGCCAAGCCAAGAGATGCTTTTTGCATTTTGTGACTTCATGAATCCTAATGTCAAGTCTCTGACTCTTCAATCCCCGAATGTCGAAATGCCAAAATGGGCTCAACGGCGATTAACCCCTACCCAAATCTCATTCCATGTGACTGCTTCCTCCATGACCACAACCCTACTCCAAAGACACGTTGCATTTCATGACTTCGGGCTTTTCAATGCAAAGTGCCCTGGCTCCTTGTCCTCAGAATTGCCAAAATGCCAAAACCCTGAAACTCCAAAATCTCCAAAGTTCTACTCCAAAGGGATATTAATGGTTGTGAGCCTCCCCTGATCTGACGATTTGTATGCTTTCAGGATTTCATGGGTCAAGAGTCCCGACTCTTACCCTTTGTATCCTCGATAGTCAAAATGTTGAAATATCTCTGCTGAGAGATCAACAGTCCATGTCCCTCTTTAACCAACGACTATGATCCAACTAGATCAACAACCCACATCCTTTCGAGGATTCCCCCGAAACCTTGACAGCTCCTTTGACTTCCACCACACGTATCCTCTGGCTGATACTTGGGACCCACCTTTCGATGTTTCTCTCTTCGTGATTTTGGGAGTTATGTTGACCATGTAACTCTACCTCTTGATTCCCAAAACCCCAAAACCCGATTGGGGCCCAACAACTATTGTCCCTCAACCTCTATGGAGCCATATGACCCTCTGCCAAGGATTGGGTCATATTCCTTTCACTCTTTGTGATTTTGCGACTCGCGAAAATTCACAATAAAGAGTTTCCTTACCTTTCGAAACTCCGATTCCTAAATTCCTGAATCCTTACCTCCTACGTAATCTACGGCTGAGATGTTCCTCAATCCAATGGCTCTAGATTTTTGGGATTTTGCCACCCAGGAATCTCTTATACTTGATCCAAATCACTGGTCACTCCATTCCCCGAACTTTGATATGAGAATTCTCATACGAGATCCAATGGCTCTCGTTGATTTGGATCCAACGGTCATTACTCCTCCTGATATTTGAGTACCAAAAGATACTCCCCTTAACCTTCTTGTTGATTTGCGAGATCTAACGGCTCATGACATTTCACACTTCTTCACAAAGCGTCTCCACCATCCATTTCTGCTCTTCTGTGTGGTTTCCAGGGATTAAAATTCGTGCGTCTTCACTCGGTCCAACGATTGTCAGATATTGACACTAGATCTAAAGGTTCAGATCTATCCTCGCACTCTCTCCTCCTACTACCTGGACATGAAACTCAACGGTCCATATCTTTCCTCCCAGCACTGATCCAATGGTAGTTGTGCTCTTCCTCCTGCACTTTCTTGGCTTTTTGACTTAGAATATTTTCTAAGTCTCAAAGGTATNAATCTTCTGCTCCTCTCGGCTATTTCTCTATGCACAAAGGCATTGTTCCTCCTGATCTTCTGAACTTGAGACAAGTTCTCTCTATGCACACTCCTTGTGTTGTTGAGCTTTCACTAAACTCATATCTAAAGTATTTCTTGAAAAGAAATGCTTCTCTCCCTCCTAGCGCTTTCCTTGCTCGATGCACTCCTTGTAGAGATTCTCCTGACAGAGTGTTCAACAACTCTGTAAGTGTCTCTCCTCGACACTTATTCTAACTCCTTAGATTTTGAACTTGAGACAAGTTCACTCCATGCACACTCCCTATGTTGCTAATCTTTCGCTAAACTCATATCTGAATTATTTATTGAAAAGAAATGCTTCTCGCCCTCTTAGTGCTTTCCTTGCTCGATGCAATCCTTGCAGAGCTTCTCCTGACAGAGTGTTCAATATCTCTGTAAGTGTCTCTCCTCGACACTTCTTCTCTCTCTAAACTCGAAATAGAGTCCCTCCTATGCACTCTATGCACGCACTCAATGCCCTCTTGGTAGAGCTCTACAGAACCTTTAGTAGTTCTGTCTTCTCTGTTCTTTTCTCTACACAATCTCACCTCCAAGGTGTTCAACAATCTTGAGGCTTCTCCCTAACTCTACGAATTCCTCTGGTGTGCCCTCCTGGAATGTCACTGTCCAAATTCCATAGAACTCAGTAGTGCACTCTATGCACTAGCTTACAAAACTCACAATGTTCTTTCATACAACTTCTTGCATGAAACCACAAAGAATCCAAACTTGAAATCAAAGAACTCTCAGATAGGAAAATCTATCTATCCCTTCAAATGCACATCTAACATACATCTATAGCATATCATAACACACATATGGAATTCATCCATAAGCACATAAACACACAAAGAACCCCATGCAGGAAAAACTACCCTTTGTATTAATTTGAATGTCTGATTACAATTTGTTCAAGCTCGGACTGCAACAGAGTCTCAGCTCTCCTCTCCTATCTATCCTATCTGCCTTTTCTCTACTCTAACCTATCTTTCTTCCTTCCCTAAAACATATACCAAGATCTTTTTACAGAGAGGGGCTCCTCGAGCTCTTCCCTCCAAGCTACCTACTCTCACTAATTTACATTCAATTACATTGAATGGTTGTCCAGTCCAAATCAGATCTAGATCTCAGCCTTGCAACCACTTAAGGAAACATTTTTCTAAAGCCTGCACATATGCATGGATTTTGGCTCTACCAGCCTTACAACATTTAATACAATTTCCAAATTTTGAAAAATGAGAGGGCTGCGCCTCTCTCCTCCATTGAATGCATGCTAGGTGGGTTGGTTAGATGGTGTGTAGCTAGCTTGGAGAGATGCTCCTGCATCACATAAGTACATTCACACAAAACTTTATTTATTATCTATCTTGTGAAGAAATTTGGTCTATTGGCGAATCTTAGGTTGAAGCTAAGGTAGCAAGTTTGAGGTTGTGAAGGAAGGTTGAAAGGGAAAAGTATGAAGTGACAAAACTAGCTTTATGAGGTTATCCACGGGTCACAATGGAGAAAGAAACAACCATCTGTGGGTCACAATGGAGAAAGTAGAGGACATCCATGGGTCATAGTGGAGAAAGTAGCAGAAATTTGTGGGTCATAATGAAGAAAGTAGCGGATATTCACGGGTCATAGTGGATAAAGTAGCGGACATTTGTGGGTCATAGTGGAGCAAGTTGCAGATTCTTTTGAAAAAACTTGAAGAAGGTGACATCTTGTTGATTCTAAAGTTGAGGAAGGTTTGTTGGTCTGAGATGATATGCACTAGGTCCTCTTCATGAGTAAAGGTATGTTTTACACATGTTTGTTTGAGGCTTGCTTCATGGATGGTATGGCACATGCTTAAGGCATGTCTTGGAACCCTTGTGGTACATGATACATGGTTGCATATGTTTGAAGTAATATTGATACATGCTTGACACATATTCATGGTACTTGGTACATGGATTTTATGGTTCACTGTTAGAGGCACATATCTATATTGGCATATGTATGAGGTACAATCCTTAGTACTTTGTTGAGGAAATCCATTTTTGATATCTTATGGTACATGGTGTATGATACGATTGGGACATATCAAGAGTGATGTTGTTACATGCTTGAGGAACATGGTTTGAGGCATATCTTGGATGCATATCTTAGCGATGTGTGTACAAGTTGATACACATAGTTGATGTACAAGTTATGGTAAATGGTTTGGTATAGGTGTTGGTGCATGGTTTATGCACGGTTTGGTATAGGTTGGGGTACATGGTTGATGCTTAGTATGGTAAAATTTGATGGTTTGGTACATTCTTGATAGAGGCATGTGTTGGTGATGTTGGACTTCTAATTGAGAGGTGTCCTTGGTATATGATCCATGTGAGAGGATCTGGTTGAGTATCAATGACAATGATAGGTTGATGTGATGGGTTGACAATGATAGTGGAAGTGAAGGTGACAGTGACAATGACAATGATTGTGGTAGTGGAAGTTGGACTACACTTATATTTCAGGGTGACAGGATGGGGCAAGGAAAGGTGGTTGTAGCGTTCTTCTAGTTGGTTTCAGAAAACACATGGAGTTGGAGCTTCCTTCAAGTTGAAGCCTTGGAATCAGTGGATTGTCACCTCCTTTTAGTTGGAGACAGAGAATTCAGGGAATTGTAGCTTCCTTCCAATTGGAGCCTAAGAATAGGGGGTTGGATCCTCCTTCTATTTGCAACTGAAGAATTGGGAAGTTGGTGCTTCCTATGAATGAATTCTTGATATACATAATAAAACATTCATTGGTTTTCTCCCATTTGGGTTTCCACGAAAATATTGGTGTACTTTGTATTTGATGTGATGATGTGATGTTTTTTATGATTATATGCTCGTGATATATTGAATGAAATCATAGATGATACATTGATGATATATTGTTGAATACTGTTGATAAAGTTGAATAATATATACCATGGTTAAAAGTGGTAAAAGTGATCATACTGATTCACCCCCCTCTCTCAGTATTCCAACATCTTTTTTGTATCATGATTAGATAGGATAACTTAGACTTTATTCATTTACATGAACATATTGTGTCTACAACTCACAAGTCTATAACCTGGATTGACAAGTAAATGTAACAAGGTTTATTAAGAGTAAATAATCTGATTGACAACAAGAAATCCTCTAAAGATGAACACTTCTAAAGAAGGGTCCAACTCTCCATATCCACAAGCCTCTAAAGCTAAACGATCCTAAATAAGGGTCCAACTCTCCACCTCCACAAGCCTCCAAATCTCCAATGTTCCCTCCTAAGCCATGCGTACCTCTAGGTCCTATCCACCTACATGATATCATCAACCCAAGCATCCTCAAGTAAATTTAAAGTATCCATGCAAGAAACCAAGCATCCCCATGTCATCCAGAGATTAATACCCTCCTCCAAGATATCAAATGCTCATCCTCCAAGGAAACGTTTCCTTCAAGTAAGCTACAAACTCTTCATGTGAACATCATGAATAATTTCATCATGTTGTCTAGATCTCTAATGCTCCAAGGATGAATGCCACATAAGCATACATACAAGATCTAACAATCAATGAGTGATCCACCTACCATGCATATGTACATCATGGAACAACCAAGGTTCATTCATACACCATTCACCCTACATCACATGAAGCACCTGTAAGCATGGTGTAAACACTTTCAAAGTAACCATGAAAGATAAAACCGCCTCTTTATGAGGAGAATGTTTTCACAAACACCTATCTACTCTCTACGCAACTCAACCAAACCTGTCATTTATAAATTTGAACCTGTTGTATTCTTGGATTTAACCCAAACATCATCCTCTATCAAGGAATGTCAATTAACCTCTTGAAAAAAACTATAAGGCTAACAAATGAAAGAAGCCAATGCAAGATGTTTAGCATATATCCAAGGAGGTATACCTACCCTTGTTGAATATATAGGAACTCCTACATTCTCCTATGAATCTTGTAATGTTTGACTAAGCCATCTTGACTTCTTATTTGTTGGAGTAAGCTGAGGGAATATCCATCCCCAATCTCATCCCATCCACTCTAGGATACAATTATTTTCTAACCTATGAATCTGTAATGTCCCTTTCCAAATAGGATCTCTAGAAGATGAGGCTTAATGGTCTAAACCACCCCGTTAGACTATAGCCAGGGCCAAAGAGGGGTAAACAGGTTTACTAGAGGTCACTCCAGTCACAGGTGTTATATTCAGAAAGTGACATTGAGATAACAAGAGTTAACAACGCTTTACTAGAGGTCACCCCAGTCACAGATGTTATATTCAGAAAGTGGCATTGAGCTAACAAGAGTTAACAACGCTTTACTAGAGGTCACCCTAGTCATAGGTGTTATATCCAGAAAGTGACATTGAGATAACAAGAGTTAACAACACTTTTAAGTCATTATGAGCTAAAAATAGAAGTCAACAGTGAATTAGGGTTTCAGCAGTGATTTAGGGTTTTGGAAAACTATAAAGGAAGGATCAATGACCTAATTCACCATTATGCAGATTATGACTTATCATTGAGAAGAAGAGGCGCATCTCAGGAGAGATAGTTCAGTGTATTCCAGGAGGAAGACACCAGTTGGTTGATTTCGGTGTTGAAAGACACACCCTAGTCACCGGGAAGATCATCCAGGTCTTCCATCATTCTTCAGTGCTCCCATGTTCTGGGTATTATCTTCTAGTTGCTTATTTGTATTCCAACTAAGATTCTTTTGTCTTTTGATCTAGCCGAGTGTTGTTTTTTTATTCAGTCGCAATTACTTATTTATATTCTAGCTAAGATCCTTTGTATGTTGATCTAGTTGAGTATTGTCATTTATTCAGCCACATTCGACCATTTTTGTAATCCACAGAGATATCATAATACAAACTTGCAGTCCTTTGTCACATTTATTATTTGTATGATCATTTATATGTTGTAAGCCTTTGATCCTACACACACATTAGCAGTGTTTCCTAGACTAGCCAAGTCAGGAACATTATAGTGGTATCAGAGCTTTAGTCCTGCCAGCCTATGACTAAAGACCATGAACCCAGCAGAAGAACCAGATGGACGCGAGCACGAAGGTGAAGAATATGTCATGTACAATCGGCACAGGGGAGGTAGGGACAGACCTAACTTTCCTCCCTTTCCTCCCAGTTCAGAGGAAGAGGAAGAGGCACTTAGAGAAGCAGAGCGACGATCAGAGCGCAAGGCTGAGCGCGAAGCAGATAAGAGGCTAGGTGATAGGTATGAGCAACCAGAGGGCAGTGGTAAGGCCCCAGTGGATCCAGACATAGCCTTCATGCAGATTATCAGTGACATGCTAGCTAGCCAGCGGACCATGTCTCAGTCTTTGGTTCAGGTAGCAGATAGATTGGCTATAGTAGATATTTCGGGCACTCAAGGCCCACATGCAACACATGGGAACTTAGGGGCAGGCAGTAGACCCCAGTCACCCACTCGCACATATACCTCCACGAGTAGGATTCCACGTCCATTGTTTCCAAGTTTCCAGAGGGAAACCCCGGTAGTAGCACAAAGACCGACCACACATGCAGAGGACATTGCAGAGTATCGGAGAGAGTATGCGGCCTTGGGCCGTGACTTTCAGTAGGACATGACCCTAGTCGAGTATTGTGGACTCAGACTCAGGAAGCATCCTAGAGAGCCACAGAGGGGAGGGAAGAAGCAGGGGCATAACATTGACTTCATTCGAAAAGTTGGTAAACTCACCATACCTTCTTTCGACGGATCGTCCAAATACACCACCAGAGCTTGGGTACAGAAGCTAGACATGTATTACAAGCTCNAGACAGAGGCCACCAGCTTCTCAACCTTACACTTGGAGGGTGAGGCACACGAGTGGTGGTATCATGGACTGGTGACATTGGGTCACATTCGCATAACCTCCTATAGGGAGTTTACAGATAGGCTCATGGATAGGTTTGACAGGAAGGATCCCAAGATACACTTCAGGGATCTAGCCCAGTTGAGACAAATTGGCACAGCAGAGGCATTCATTACAGAGTTTCAGCGGGTACCTGTGGCAGTAACAGATATATCAGAACCCAGGCTGATCATGCTATTCACAGAAGGACTCACAGAACCTTTAAGAGAATGGGTGAAGGCATACATGCCTCCCACTTTTCAGGATGCCATCCTTCACACTCGAGATCTGGTAGATGCAGTGCCAAAGACTAAAACTTTCTCCAAACCATTTGTGCCCCAGAGGGATCAAGACAGGAAGCCATTCTAGAGAGAATGGAAGGGAAAGGAGAATTTGGCTGAGGAGACTAGGCGAGAGCTTATGAGGAAGAAGCTTTGCTTCAGCTGTAGAGATCCTTGGGTCCCAGGCCACAGGTGCATGGGCAAGGGAAAGATTAATTATATTTAGGTAGC
>JASDQU010501557.1:39788-60696 GCA_032191745.1 Picea mariana | reverse complement strand
TTAATATATATATATATATATATATATTGGTCAAACGTCAAAAGATGATAAAAATAACAGGTTCATATGTAAATAAAAATATAATTCAATTTAATAATACAAATTCTAATATATTAACTCCATTACACATATCAATGTTCAATTTATCACACACATTTATTATATACCAACATGTCATGTAATATCATAAACCACACATCACGTCTCTGAACATAACTCCCTAGGTGTTTGATAATATCTTATTTCCAATAAGGCAATTTCTCTATCTGGTTGTTCTTTACAGGTTACACAGGTTCCAGGTTCTAGACCAATCGAGTGTTTGGAGGCATCGATTATTTTCAGGGTTTGAAGGTCTGGGTCGAGTGTCTTTTTTGAAAGCCTACTCTCGCTCTCCAATTCTTTTATTCAATGGCTTAACGGCTCGATAGCGTCTAGCTAGGGAAAATATCAAGCATCTTCTGCATGTGTTTGGCCATCTGTTGTTCCATCCCGATGGGTAGGGTCGCTTGTGGAAAATTTGATCTTCACATTTGGTTGAAGGTGTTATTTAAATCTTGTTCTGTTTGTTGAATATGACCATTTACGGAATCGTCACCTATGCATTCTATAGTTTCTTTTGGCATGAGCTTAGTTCATATTCCATACAAGATTGCTTGCAAAATATTTTACCGTGAAATAGAATCTTCATCTTCTACAGCTTGGAGATTTAGTGCCAAGTTGTGGACATGTAAGGCTTTGGTTCGTTTTAAAATTTCTTTGTTGAATCGGGCAACTTCTGGTACAGATGTGCACAATATTCTTTCAACCGATTTAAAAGTTGCAAGTCTTGCTACTGTAGGTGTATTTAAAAGAAGTTTGTAGTTAATTATGGGTGATTTATTATACAGCCTTGAGAGTCTTTAAGCTTTCCTTTCAAAGACTAAACTATTAAGGATTTTATGGTTAGGATGGTCAAATGTCAAGAGATAGGGTCCATAATACACGCGTTTTAAGTGTTACCTGGTCATAGTAAGAGCACCTCAAAAGATTCAAATCGGCTCTGTCGTTCGGTTCTTCTATTCAATATTTTCTTGTTTTGTTGTTCAATATTTTCCTTTCTGGTTCACCTTTAGTTTTTCTCCTGCATCATTATCAAGTTTTGCCTAGTAGAATTTTAGATAGTTATTATGCTTACTAGTGATTAACAAGATGAAATGGAAATGCTTGTGCTTCCTGCTGAAGATCAATTTGTCCTTCAATGTGATAAGGCTAAGAGAAGAAATGCGAGCGCTAAAAAAAAATATTGCAGCAAGAACCTAGGAGTCATGGATCTGAGAAGTCCTCTGCTTCACATCAAGTTAATTTGTTGCAGAATGAAACCAGTTGCTCATTTTCCCCTAATTTACCAAAATCTTGTTGGCCTCTGAAGCCTTCTTTTCCAACCTACTCTGCATCTCTTCCTTCGTTTCCTTCTCCACAAGGCTTCACTGAAGGATATTCTGGTTTGCCTAGACGAAAATGACATAGTATGCCTTGTAATTTACCCGGTGGAGTCATTGTTTCGTCATTCCAAGAACGGGACGAAGGAGTTGGGGTTCCATCTCATCCTTTTTAGTTTCGTCAAGCAAAACATGAAAATGGAAAAAACAGGTCGAGATCTGATGCTAAGAATAGGAAACATACCACTTTTTGATCGAAGCCTTTAGAAATTGGAATAGATAACGGAAGAATAGTGATATCTCTGGAAGGAAATACTTTTGTTGGAAGTTCTTATGGAGTGAAGGTGAATAAAGACAACTGTGCATTCTCACCACCGATCTTTGTGACTGAGAATTGGGTAGGGACGGCCTATTCCTATTTTTCTCCTCCAAGTTCTTTTCCTTTTCCGAAATTTTCCATGCAGCAAAGGAGATGTGTTTCGTTGGAGTTACCTCCGGTGGGAGGTGAATTTAGCGAGGCAGTAATTGATGTTTCTTTACTCGTTTCATCTCAATCGACACCTACCTCTCCCTCCAGGAAGGCACCCATCATTCTTCTAGACTTTGGCTTAGATTTTGTGTTTGCCACTAAGGATTTAAGGCAGATACAAAATCTGGATTTTGATGACTGATGAAGAAGAAGATTAAAACATGTACAATTGTAAATGATTGAAAATTCCATACTTAGTGATCATGCATCTGTAATATAGTGCCCCATTTGTTTCAGTAGATTGTAATATAGAACTAGAATTGCAATTTGTGCACGGATTGCAAGGTTCATGAACTATGTGGATGAAAGATTCTCTGCCAAAGACATTTGGCTTTCTTCCATAGTGTGAAGGTAAGTGAGCTTTAGCTGGTCATGGACAAAGAGACTTTTTCAATCTAGATGTCCAAATCAGTCTTAAAGCAGATGGGTTAATTTAGTTCATGTAACAACCCAAATTGGATGTAGAACTTGTAGACCATGTTGGCACAAAGACAAAATCCCAGTGTTGTGGGTGGTGAAGCCTAGGTTTCATTTTTGAAACTGGGTTCTGATACCATATGTAAGGTTTCACATGACATCTAATTTCTATTTTTGTTTGCATTACAATAGATCTATCTAATTTATGTTGAAGTTCTATCAAATTATTCAGTTAAATATCAAATTCTCAAATTATACAGTCCACAATAGTCACAAAATAGATTACACAACATATTACACATTTTCAATACATAGATACATATCATAACTTCCATTCACAACAAAATTGTATACTAGTAAAATACCTCTTGAAGAAGAAGTTTGTCCCTTTCTTTCTTGTTGTTGCTAACTACTTGAACTGCCTGAAAACTACTTGAAACTGCCTGAAAACTGAATCTTTTCCTCCCAACCAGCTAGGAATAGAGCCTCTCCAGCTCCCTAGCTCCATGAATCCTTGCGATTTCCTGGTCCCTGAGCCCAAAATTCCCAGCAACACCAGTGCCCTGTGAGAGCTTCCCAAAAACCATTTCTCCAATTTCCTCCTCCTCCTCTCCCTTTTTCCAGTTCAAAAATCCTCAAACAGAAATAATATATTTTTTCGAAGTCCTTGCCTCCTTTCTTATCCTCCTCTCTCAAATCCCCTTCATTAATTCCCAACAACCTTATCTCCCCATTAATCCCCAACAACCTTATCTCCCCATTAATTACTTCACCTACATTTCAATAATAAAATAATAAAAGACTTATTAATATATTTTAATAATTATTTAAATTTAAATTAAAACCTATGATAAAATTAATCAATTTGGGTTGTTACACATTTCGCGGAATCAAAATTGGATCCTCCATGACCAAGATACCCATACTTCTGTCCAAAAGTCTAATGGAGGTATTACAAGAAGAAATATGAAAAGTGTTCTAAGTGACATGTTCTCTCCTCTCCTTTACCTTCACCTCTATTCATTCTCTCATTTTATACTTATTCATTTTTCCCATTGTCTCATTACTTTCATATTCCCCTTACCATTTTCCACACTTAGCCATTTTTCCTTATTCCTTTCCACGTTCACATTCATTTCTCTTTTCCTTTATTTTCCCATTTCTTTTTATTTTCCTTTCCATTTTCATTATCCCATTTTCCATTTAATTCCTTTTCCTTTTTTCCTTTCCCAAATTTCACATTTATTTCTTTTCATTTTTCATATTTTCCATATTTCTCTCCATATTTCATGTGATACATTATATACTTTCCAGACTTAGTCTTATTTACTATGGCTTACACGGGTTCGCAGGTTGGTGATATTTTCTAAGAGTATGTTTTATCTCCGCTACCCTCACAATGCACTTTGAGTTTCGCCACCTTCATAATGCAAACAACGCTTTTTACTACTCTTTACTATGTAACTTCTACAACACTTAGCCAAATATATGAGTTACCGTGGGTTCATGAGTTCGCGGGTTGGTGAGGGGTGGTGATGTTTATTTCATTTTATATGAATCCATTTGATGGATTCTCAAGACTTAGAATATTTTACAACTATTTACCTCTCCTCTCCACTACAACTACACTTAGAATTTTTCACACTCATTCCTTACTATGTATGGCTCTGCAATGATTTCCTCACCTACCTCTGCATTCACATAAACCCGTGAACCCACCATATTATTTTAAAAATATTTTTCCTATCCTAATTTCTATGAGGAACATCTCAAAGTGACACATGGCACTTTATTAAACAATGAGATACATCCACATGGTAGTTAAATGGATGGTGCCACATGGAAACTAATTAATGGAGACACGTGGCAACATACAAAAAGTGACACATGGCATGATTTTATTGGATGACATATGGCAGATTCATAGTGGCAGATTGTTGGCCTACTTAGTGATGAAATGTGACAACATTTGGTTGGGTGACTCATAATTGTTTATTGGGCACATTGTTGGTTGGTTGGGCATGCAAAATTATTATTATATTCAATAATTTTTCAAGGGTCGAATCCTCCAAGCTCCATAATCTCCTCTCTTCTTTATTTCTTGTCAAGTGTATTTTATACTTAACATTATATACCGCTAAGAATATTTTATTCTCATACACATGGGATAATAATAATGAAGAAAGGTCAAAATTCAACAAAGGAGGTCGAAATTAAATTAAGGGTCCACATTTACCAATCAAACTTGATCGACGGTAGCTGAGTCACGATCTTGCGGAGGCCATAACTTGAGCTCTGGGTGTCAGAGTCGTGCAAAATTTATACTGTTGGAAAGGTATTTCGATGTATAATATGGTGGTATAGGTTTAAAGTTCTGAAAGAGGATATATTTTTCTCAAAAATTGAAATATCAGTCAGCTGCATTTCTTATTGGGCCTGCATGACAACTCAAGTTCACAAGCTCATATCTTGAGATCCGGGCGACAAATTTGGGAAAAATTTATATAGTTGGAAAGATGAGATGATGAAGAGAACATAAGAAGTGGTTTGAATGGTTAAAAAATTGGTTTTCACTTTCATAAAATTAAATTACAGTCGTCCTATTTTAATGGGAAATTAATTAAATTATGAAAATAAAAGTTTATTTAAAAACTTTTATTAAAAATGGAAAGAAACAATTGAGATGGTTCATGTAACCGTCAAAGAAGACAATAAAATGACAACAACAAGAAAGTGAGCAGGGATTGATGGAAAACCATCATAGTAAGTTTATGCTGATCATGTCCTTCTTTTCTTTATCAAGTCCTTCATCCAATTATTCCACATGCTTCACTAGAAAGGTTTAACCAAAGACTGATATCTCCTTTTTTTTTCTTACTAGGTCTTGCTGATCCTTTTACCACCCACCGTCTTCCTTCTAAAAAATTATTTCTTGTATTTATTTTCTCTATGGTCCATGGGAGCCCCAATCCCAGTCTTTAATACAAACACATTTACAATTTCAAGAATATGTAACAGACTATATATTTTTGGAAATTTCAAGAGAACTACTTTGGGAACAATATCATATGTGCTTTGTAACCCTATTTTCAGAATACAAAGTATTTGAGGTTGATCTATCATTATCTTTATTTGAATTACCCATGTGTCCACTCAGTTAAAGTTCTCTTATGCATGTGGATCATCTTCTTTTTATTTTATGTGATCATAAATCTTTATCCTAAACTATGATTGATGTGAGGAAATTTTGCTTATTTGCTTTATATGTGTGAAATGTGTAATTCATGGTCCTTTCTCAGGAACTTTATTTAAAAATAAAATGAAAACATTTTCCTTTTATGTTCTTTCTATTTCTTTGAATTACTATGATGGACTTCTGTCAAGTCCCACATTCTGAATATTTGGAAATCTCAAGAAAATCTAAAGAGGAGTACCACCTTTAAAAAAGCACAGGAGGATTTACATCCTCGTGAGGTTGTTGTTTTGGTCCTAACAGATTCAAGCGTCAACAAAAGGTTATGTATTATACTTCTTTTTTTTGCTGGGAACAATATTCCACCTTGATATCTTCCAACACAAGGTTATCCCAAAGCTTCTCAAAATTTAAAAATTTCTCATGAGCATTAACACCTTGGAGAAAAGGCTTCCAAAATGGATAAAATCGGTTCAAGGTAGTGGATACAAACTCATTATCCTCCATTTTTTTCTTTATGGGAGCCAATTGATCTCTTAACTTTGTGACCTTGGCTAGGTAGCTCGTCATTGTATCTGTGTCATCAATGTATTTCTCAGTCTTCAAAAAATAAATCCAAGGCATATTAGAGAAATCATCATTGAAGGTGAAATAATACAAACTACTTATCCAAGAGGAGGAAGACACAATTCCATGCACACTTGAATGGATTATACCAATGATCCCTTTGTATCTCTTATAGCTTCTAGGAAAAGCATCCTTGAAATGATTCCCAATCACATATCTATTGTTTACACTTTTACTCTATATATTGAAGTATGGAAATCCCTACACTAAGGTCTTTACGAGAGAAAGTGATTCATAGTGTAAGTGATAAAACCTCTTGATCCATAACTCACACAAATTGGTACCACCATGCTTCACTAGATTTCCTTGCAATCTATAAATAACTACAATTCAGACCCCTTTCTCCACAACATGGGTTCGATCTCAAATGATGAACCTTTGAGTGTAAAATTTAGACACACAATGAATATCTTCCATACAAATTATTGGAATAAGTTTTTCTTCAACTTAGGAACAAATAAAACATCATTCATCTCAAGAAAATCACTAGATGGAATCCAGAAGGAAATGGAGCCCAATCCATTCACACAATATGTAGTATCATCACCCAATGCCACACACATACCTTTCTCTTAGTCAGGAAACTTGTTGAAGAGTTTATTTCCATAAGTCATATGTCTCCATGCCCCACTATCCATATACCATCTAACACTTGAAACAATGTTAGAAGACAAACAATAGACCATAAAGAAAACAATGTCAAACTAGGATGATCCCTCATCCACTCCTAATGTAATACCAATTATAACCTATTTGTCCCTCCCCTTATTCTCTAGATGCTAGTTGGCATAATGTCCCAACTGGTAACACCTAAATTTTTTCACCTATCTTTCTTCCTTGAACTTGATTCATCCATACCCTTGTTGTTCCTTTCCTTTCTTCCTTTATTTGTCTACCTAATGAAGACTACTTCTTCAAATTACTTTTGATACAAGGAATATGATTCCAACTTGATCTCTTCTTGCAAAAGGTTATCCCAAATATTCAAAAAATTCAACAAGTTCTCATCAGCACAAACACCTTGGAATGTAAGGTCTCTCCAACAGAAATTTATAAAACATAAGGTTAAATAGAGAAATGCTATCCTAACTTCTTTACAATTCATTGTTCATCATATAACCATTCATATTCAACATATAACCATGTTCAACAGAATTAAAATTTATGAGAAGCATGATAATAAACCACATATTTAGCATAGTTGTTATGAACAATATATAAATAATGAACATGAACAACATAACAATAATGAACACATCATAATAATGAAAATACCTCAAACTGGTGTTGTTCTCCAACTCTGTCCAACTCTGTCCAAGCTAAAGCTCTACCCAAAACTGACTAACCTCCCAGACAGCTAGGAACAACCTATTCGACTCCCTATCTCTATGATTCCTTACAGTTTCCTGGCCCCCGAGCCCAAAACGCCCAGCAACAAGTGCCCCCTATGAAAGTCCTCAAGCAAGCTCCTCAAGCAAGCTTCCAGTAAATCTAGAAATATAGATCCAGTCCAAAACTCCCTCCCTTCCTTCTCCTTCTCTCCTCTGAAAATATTACCCCAAAATACAAAGAAGACCCCTTCCCGAGTGTTCCTCCTTTCCTTATCCTCCTTTCCTCATTATTCAACGCCCTCCCCCCATTAAGTATCAACCACCTTATCCCCCCTTTCCATTAATGGGTCCATCTACCGATACACCAAGTCTCCAAAATGAAAATTAATAATTTATTAAACTAAAATTCCTTAAACAAATATTTATTTATGATAATTAATTAATTAATTAATTAAACTAATATGCATTAAACCAATATTTAATCATGACAATTAAATTAGGGTTGTTACATACACCCACCCTTAATGAAACTTCATCTCAAAGTTAAAGTATTTTATGATACAAGGGAAATGACACAAGGTTCACACATTCATATCCAATAAACAACATTATTAGTAAGTAAGCCAAGAAAACTCATACATACTAGTGTACATGTGCAAGAAATTCATGTGTAGCTAGTACATACAAGTCTCGTGCATGTACTAATAACAATAATTATCACCTCTATAGTAATTTATGTATGCATCCAATCCAATCAACAAGACTATTCATTTTATAAAAGTTAATAAACCAATCAAATGGTTGGGAAATCCATTAATTACAATAATCTAGCTCAAAAATGTTTATTTAGACAATTGTAGTTTAGTTAAGTAATTATGAATATACATATATACACATTTTCTTTTCAGAAGGAAAAACAATAAATTCCACTATAAGGCAAATCTCCATACACTCTCAACTATTTCTATTCATCCTTCCTCCCTAACTTACTTCCATCTTCCATTCCTATCCTTCCTCTTTTGGACTATCTTGGAGCATCAACTATATTGACCTAACTCCAAATAGAACCCATAAGCGGAATTGTCACTATCTTGACCAAGCTTCTCCAGCAGGCAACTGACAGTCATCATCACACATCTAGGGGAGCGTGAGTTAACACCATCCTCCCATGACTCCAGGTTTTGAAGGATACATGGTGGGAAATGCCTTCACCCCTTCTAATAGGACTAGATTCCACACCCTACAATGAAATATACAGTGGCCCCGTGTTGCTAGGAATTTTGTCATCATTTAGTCATTTTTTGGGCAGTCTCACCACCTGAAAACCTGCACTGGTCCATATATCATAATAGTGCATTTGTACCAATATAATTTCACATACAAAGATTCATACCATATTGTTTCTCGGTCGGTGGTCATGACATCCACTTTTATTACCATTATCCCTTGGCTATTTCATATCCCATTGACATACAAATTAGTCTATAACACAAACTCATACATATCTATGCATTATCATAATGTAAATGCATCCGACCATAATCTCAATTCGGTATCCATGTACCAACAACTTTAATGTCAAAATTTCCAAGTTAGAAATAGATCTCATAATATCCCCATAATTCAATTAACGTTACTCGTTCATAGAATTTTCATTTACATAATAGATTGCATCATATCCACCATCATTCACATAACATTAAACATTCATAGATTTCACATTCACATAATAGATTTCATCATATCCATCATCATTTAAGTGACATTTAAACATTTATAGAATTTGCATTCACATAGCAGGTCATGTCATATCCATAATCATTCAAATAACATTTAAACATTCATAGAATTTTCATTCACATAGTAGGTCCCATCATATCCATCATCATTCAAGTGACATTTAAACATTTATAAAGGTTCATACATCTTAAAATTTCAAGTGTATCATTAATAGTTTCACTGTGAATAGAACATAAAGGTGATTAGGCCTTAGGTAATCCTAGTTGTCTAAGTCGAAAGGTGGTGTTACATACACCCAACCTTCGAGAAACATATTCTCGAGGTGGTAAAAAAAGTGAAGGATAATCTCGTCGTAATGTCTCAGCATTCTCCCAAGTAGTAGATCCTGGACTATACTTGTCCCACTGGACCTTAACTTGGTCTACTAGATGGTTCCTGAGCTGCCGAAATCTACGGTCCAATATGTGTAATGGTTCTGCCATGAGGGTTCCCGCGTCTGATACCTGCAATTCATTCCAATTTAGTTTATGTGATTCATCATCAACATAATGACGTAGAACAGATACATGAAAAACATTATGATTTTTATGCAAGTGTGGTGGCAGTACAAGACGATAGGCAATGGGTCCAATTTTCTATTGGATTTTGAATGGTCCTATAAATCAAGGTGACAAATTTTTCCCCTTCCCGAACCGAATGGTACTCTTATTAGGCTTGATATGAATGAAAACCTGATCTCCCACTTTATAACTTCGGTCAGTCCTATGTGCATCAACATAACCTTTCTATCTATCCCATGCTTCCTTTAGTCTTTGCCTAATCTGAATCACCTATTCCTCCATCTCTTGGATCAATTCTGGCCCAACTGTTACTCGGTCTTCTAATCTTTCCCAACTCAATGGTGTTCTACATGGCCTTCCGTACAAAGCTTCTTAGGGTGGCATTCCGATGGAGCTATGAAAATCGTTATTGTAGGCAAACTCTACCAAATGTAGGTACTTCTCCCAATGGGTTTGATTATCCATGACATACATCCTAAGCATGTCTTCTATAACCTGATTTACTCTCTCATTTTGCCCATTTGTTTTAGGATGATAAGTTGTGATTAAGTTCAACTAAGTCCCCAACGCTAACTACAAACTTGTCCAAAACCTAGAAGTGAATCTGAAGTCCCTATCTGAAATGATCTTCTTGGGTATCCCATGCAAATAGATGACCTCACTTACAAACATGTGTGACACATCAGTGACATCATAAGTGTCTCTAACTAGAATAAAATGAGAACTCTTGTTTAACTTATCAACTATCACAAGAATGAAATTGTGTCTATGAGATGAGAGCAGTAAATCCATAGAAATGAATTCCCACTTGGAAATAGGAACATCATGTGGTTGTAGGAGACCTGTCGGGTGATGGTGGTAGGATTTCACTTGTGGAAACTCTAGGCACTTGGCGATGAAAAGGACTGCATCGTGCTTCATGCCTACCCAAAAGAAGAGCTTCCTCATGTCTGCGTACATTTTCTTCACACCTGGATGCACACAATAAAGTGCTCTATGGGCTTCCTTCAGTATGATGCTTCGAATATCCCCACCTTCAGGGATGTATGTCCTTCCTAGATATATTAATAGTCCATATGATTCTAGGCTATATCCATCATACTTTGGATCTAACTACCTCCCACTCTCGAGGTTTGAAGTAACCTTTAAATACCAACTGTCTCCAAGGAGTTGCGTCAACACACATTCTCACAGATTGAATTTTAAGGGTGCCAAGGAGAAGACACTTGGTCTCCTACTCAAGGCATCTGTTACCACATTTTATTTTCCCTTGATGTATGAAATACCAAAATCATACTCACTCATAAACTCACTCCATCGCCTTTTCCTGGCATTCAGATCCCTTTGAGTGAAGAGATGTTTTAAACTTTCATGGTTTGTTTTGAGCTCAAAGTTTCACCTTACTAGATAGTGCCTCCAAAGTTTCAAAGCTAGCATTACAGCTGCCAAATCTAAATCATGAGTAGCGTAAATCTCCTTGTGTTTCTTCAACTTCCTGGATTCATAAGCTATCACTCCTCCATCCTGCATTAGCACGGCCCCTAACCCTTGCTTTGAGGCATCCATGCAAATTGTGAAGTACTTTTCCATATCCGACACTCGTAGAATTGGTGCACTAGTTAATAACCTCTTAAGCTCGATGAATGCACTATCGCATTATTCCATCCATTCATACCTGACCCCCTTTCGTTGCAAAGTGGTGATGGATTTTTCTATTTTAGAGAACCCTTCCACAAATCTCCGATAGTAACCTGCTAGCCCCATGAAGCTTCTTACCTCATGAGCATTTTTTGGCGCTGGCCATTCCATAATGGCCTTTACCTTTTCTGGGTTCACAAAGATCCCTTCATCGGAAATGATATGCCCTAAATAGTGAATTTCTTTCTGGAAGAAGGAACACTTCAACAACTTCCCATACAGTTTGTTCTTTCTAAGGCAAGACAACACCACTCACAAGTGTTCCTCATGTTCGCTTTCATTATTGGAATAGATTAGGATATCATCTAAAAAGACTTGTACAAAGTGGTCTAAGTACTTCCGAAATACACCATTCATGAGGCTCATGAATATTGTTGGCGCATTGGTTAATCCGAAAGGTACTACAATGAACTCGTAATGCCCAAACCGATTTCGAAAGGCAGTTTTAGGAATATCACCTTCCTTAATCCTTAACTAGTGATACCCTGATCGCAAATCAATTTTTGAGAATACCACTGTTCCTTTCTTCTGATCGAAGAGATCATCTATTCGTGGCATTGGGTACCTATTTTTCACTATAGCACGATTCAAGTCCCTGTAATCTATACAAAGTCGTAAGGAACCATCCTTCTTCTTCACAAACATTACTAGTGCACCCCAAGGTGCAACATTGGGCCTTATTAGCCCTAAGTCGAGTAGCTCTTTCAACTACATCTGCAACTCACAAAGTTCTATCACTTTCATTCTATACAGAGTCTTGGAAATTGGTTTTGCACCAGGTTTTATCTCAATAGTAAAATCAAGCTCCTTCTCAGGAGGTAACCCCGACAACTCGTTCGGAAAAAACATTCTTAAATTTTGACAACACAGGGTATTGATCCAAGGAGGGTCCTTTCCTTTCATTCACTTCTTCCACTACATAAAGTTGACACCCTTGCCTCATGCACCGCTTAACCTTCATAGTTGAGATAAAGCGTAGAGACACATTTCTCCATACACTGTGAATCTCTACTGGCCTTCCTTCATCATCAATACAAAGCACCTTTTTTGTGAAACAATCTACCAGAGCTCGATGGGCTTCTAACCAATCCATTCCAATGATTAGGTCATACATCCCGAGGGCAGTGATGTATACCTTCAACCTAGTAGTACACACTCCTAGGTCTACTAGACAATTATCAATGCTAGGTCCTAATTTTTTTCCCCTCGAAGCCATCTTGACTTGTTTAAAGTCATCGTGCTCATAGGTTGCCAACCCACTCTTTTCTAATGTATATGGTGAAATGAAACTATTTGTAGCACCAGAATCAAATAAAATTTTAACATTGATATGATTTAGCGTACCTGATGACTCCACCACCATGAATTGATGTTTTTCCTAGTGATTATTAACATTTGCATAAATCTAGTGGCTAGCACTTTCTCTTCCCATCAGAGCCTTTCCTTCTCTATGCACAAATCCTTCTTGCAACTCTGGGCAGTCACGCTGGTAATGGGGTCCTCCACATC
The DNA here is from genome assembly GCA_032191745.1 of Picea mariana. NCBI lineage: Eukaryota > Viridiplantae > Streptophyta > Pinopsida > Pinales > Pinaceae > Picea > Picea mariana. Next base: position 47,674 of record JASDQU010501557.1, on the reverse strand, counting down.
CCCAACATGTAACACAATATTGAACCTGAACACTACTCTATGATGGTCTCTAAAATGAGTTCCTTCCCCTGGAACCCCTGCCCCTACTAGTTGCTCCTTGAGAAGGTCGTGAACCTACTTGTGTTGTTGGTGATGAACGAGATGATGGACTCGTTTCCATTGAAATACTTGTGGAAATCATCCTTGGCGCGACTCTATTACCATAAGGAGGTGGTCTAGAGCTCCTTACCCTGGAGAAGGTCCTAGGGGCCTTCCCCATGAATCCAGGATGATATGGAAAGGTCGATTGCATACCTTCGTTTAAGCTCATGTGTTCCTCATCATAACGTGAATTTTCAATTGCTTCCACTACTGAGGATGGTTTCCACATCCGTACCATGGCCCTTATCTTAGGGTTTAACCCATAGTCAAAGTGTTCTGCCTATTGTTGATAATTATTCATGTACGAAATATATTTTACCAATTCCATGAACCTGATCTTGTACTCTTCCAAGGTCTTGTTTACATGTACTAGAGCATGAAATGCTACCACCTATTGTTCCTCATAGTAAGATGGTATATATTTCCTTCGAAACCTTTCCTCAAAAAGCTCCCAAGAGACGGTGTCTGGGGTAAGGTGCAACTGCCTCTCCAAGTTTCCCCACCAGTTCAAGGCACTATCCCTTAACTGAAAGATAGCTATTTTCTCTTTTTATGTGGAAGCATAGTCTCTTAAGGCGAAACATTGTGTCATTCCTTCCAACCATGCCTCTGCACGTTCATTGGCACGTCCTCCGACGAACTCTGGAAGTTTGATCTTCTGCAATTCTCTAGTGATGTCCTTGGGTGGAGGCCCTCCCCCTGAATCCCTTGACGCTTCAGGATTACCCATTCCAGATGGTGGGGGCTCCACTTCAATCCCTGCTGGCTGATGCCCCTTTAAAGTCTCATTTATGGCCTCCAAAGAGCACCGAATGAGAGCTAATTCAGGTGATGGTGGTGGCGGTGTTGGCAGTCCTTGCGACGATGCCCCTCAACCTCGATTTCCTCGAGTCCTAACCATCCTATATAATTGAATCTACATCAACCAAAATTTTGTTAGGGAGAATCTAAGGCAATTCACATCTGCACAACTTAAACTTGAAAACATAGGGTTAGGCGTAAGTTTTTTTTACTTCTTTGTAAACAGACATTACTCTCTTTAGGGGAAGTGGCTAGGTCAGGGTCGAAAGCCTCTAAGATCGATGTCTTCACCTAATAAAACTATTGAATCTCTTGCCTTAATCAACACATTTAACCTATCATTACTATCATGGCACAGTGGTATACAGTCTTTGGTGAAAGCTCTATACTCAGTGGATAGGTCCTCGGTTCAAAACTCGTCCGCTCCAACAGAAATTTAATCTAATCCAAAAATAAATTTTATTAGTATCATAATGTTATGCTAATTATTAAATATGTTAATGTTAATTACACATTTAATTAATTAATCATTCAAATCACTAGTTAATTAATTTTTGAATGATCAATTAATTACTATAAATAAAATCAAAAATCGAAATTAATCATTTAAAACATTTTTTTTTTGTTTAAAACCCAAAGGGTTAAAATAAAATTAAAGTAATTAAAATAAAAATAAAATAAATAAATAAATAATAATAAATAAATTAAAATAAAATAATAAATAAATTAAATTAAATTAAATAATTTAAAATTAAAAATCAAAGCCTCGGTGGGTCCTCGCATGAGGTCCACTTTCCCCCTCCCTCTTTTTCCACTTGTTTAAACATACACTAAAATAATAATAAAGAAAAACAACTACTCAAACCCTAACAAACCCTAATCGTGAACTCACCCCTGCGTTTTCTAACTCCAACACACGATGTTTTCCCTATTCTTGCTGCTTTGCCCATGGTCTTTCTCTCATGGCTTCTCCTTGTTGGGCATTTGATGGCTCATGGCTTGGGTGTTGGTGGCGGTGGCTTCCATTGCCATCGCTTTAGTGCAGCATCATACATACATGAAGGTTGTAGATGCAAACGAAAACAGGGCGGGCAAAGGTTTAGCTGACGACAAGATTTCGATGGCTCGGCTCTTGTTGTGTAGTTTGCATTTGGATAATAACAGGAAGGGATCAACTCTTTTACAGTTCTAAACTGTTGTGTCGTGCACACTAATGCGTAGTGAAAAAATAATATCGCCTCATGGGCTCTTCCTCCATGTGACTTTTCTCGATGCTTGGTCTCGATTTTGACACGTTCAGCACTGTAACGCCCCTTCATGGGCTCCTCCTTCATGGCTTGGTGCTTGGTCTTGGCCGTTGGGCTTTGGTTTTTGTGCACTATGCTTTGTCTTGACTTGCATTGTCAATCCACAAGGCAATGAAAGGCCTCATGGGCTAGGCGTTAGCGCTGGGCTATGTGTTGGCCTTGTGCATGTAGTGCAAGGACTAGCACCCTCGTGGGCTCCCCCTCATGGTTAGATGCTTGGTCTCGGTCATGGGTGTTGGATTTGTGCATTGGGCTATGTGTTGTATAGTGTGCCTATGTAAAGGCCTGCGGGCTAGGTGCTTGGCTTGAATGATGTGTGGGTTTGTGGTGCTTTGGTGCTTCTTAGAGCAGTCTTACATATAGGTGAGGCTTCTTATAGGTTCTAAGGTGAAAATGTCTCCTTCAAAATTACAACAATTTCTAAGGTTTTCTGGTTTATTTCTGGGTCAATTCTGAGTAGGTGGGTAGGCCCTTGGCCCTAGATTTTAAAACACTGCTTTGATACCATGTGTAAGGTCTCTCCAACAAAAATTTATAAAACATAAGTTTAAATAGAGAAATGTTATTCTAACTTCTTTATAATTCATTATTCAACATATAACCATGTTCAACATAATTAAAATTTATGAGAAGCATGATAATAAACCACATATTTATCATAGTTGTTATGAATAATATATAAATAATGAACATGAACAGCATAACAATAATGAACACAACATAATAATGAAAATACCTCAAACTAGTGTTGTTCTCCAACTCTGTCCAAGCTTAAGCTCTGCCCAAAACTGACTAGCCTCCCAGCTAGCTAGGAACAACCTATCTGGATCCCTAGCTCCAGGATTCCTTACAGTTTTCTGGCCCCCGAGCCCAAAACTCCCAGCAATAGGTGCCCCCTATGAAAGTCCTCAAGAAATCTCCTCAAGCAAGCTACCAGTATATCCAGAAATACAGATCTAGTCCAAAACTCCCTCCCTTCCTTCTCCTTCTCTCCTCTGAAAATATTACCCCCAAAACAAAGAAGACCCCTTCCCGAGTGTTCCTCCTTGCCTTATCCCCCTTTCCTCATTATTCACCACCTTCTCCCCCCATTAAGTCTCAACCACCTTATACCCCCTTTCCATTAATGGGTCCATCTACCAATACACTAAGTCTCCAAAATTAAAATTAATAATTTATTAAACTAAAATTCCTTAAACAAATATTTAATTATGATAATTAATTAATTAATTATTAAACTAATATACATTAAACCGATATTTAATCATGACAATTAATTAATTAATTAGGGTTGTTACATAGACAAAATGCTTCCAATATGGAGGAAGTTTATTCAATTCAATGAATAACAACTCCTTATCCTCCACTTTTGACCCTATGGTATCTAATTTATCTCTCAACTCTGTGGCACTGGATAGTGTTGGATTACTGAGAGGGGGTGAATCAGTAATAGAGCAGTTGAATCCTTTTCTAACTACAATATGCAAGTGTTATATCAATGTAGCATTATCATCTAATAATTTTAGAGTAAATAAATAATGAACAAATGAGCAATCATACACATGCACAATACACCAGTGTTTTTACATGGAAACCCAAAGCGAGAGAAAACCACATAAGGTTTTTTCTTATATGTATTTAAGAATTACATTCATTGGAAGAACCAACTTCCTTTATTTTCTAGCTGCAACTAGAAGGAGGCTCCAACCTGAGGGAAGCTCCAACTCCCCAATTCTCTAGCTACAACTAGAAGGAGGCTACAACCCCCTATGTTCTCCGGCTACAACCACTTGTCCTTGCCCCATCCAACCGCCTTGATGTAGAAGTAGAATCATGGAACCACTGTCACACTATCACTATGAGATATACCACTGTACAACTGTACCACTGACCTGTCGCCAACCTATACAGTTGCCCTGCAATCAATTTGTACTTGAAATGAACATGTATCAACCAAATACAACATATATGTGACCTGTAGTTATGCAACTCACGTATGTACATGCCCTATATTTCATGCAGCCCGTGTATGTACATGAACAAACTATTATGCAACCTGTATATGCCTTCTGAAAACTAGGCTTTTCTTTCTTCAGAAAACTTCGGACCCTCTGTAACTTATTTCACATAGATATGTAATTGGTCACTGTATCTAGACTGTATTTGTACCCTATGCATGCATCCTCATACATAACCTTTACCAAAAAACTATATAACTCTCTCTAGTCATGTTCCATAAGTGTGTGTAATCATTAACAAGTATAATAAACCTCACATGATCTATACATCAAACCCTTTCTGGTATTCAACCTCTCAATACATCAACCACTTCACAAATACAGTCTCTCAACCATGTACCACAAAAACCCTTAGCCATATGCCAAGAAATACAAGATGTGCCTCAAATCTAACAAGAAGTATCAATGATAAATATGTCATCACTGTATTTTTGTAGATCTGACATACAGAAGATCCCATGTAGCCACCACTCTCCCTAGGGAGAATCCTCAAATCTCCATAACCATTTCTCATACATACATCAAAATCCAACTACTCATAGAAATAAGACATACCTTTTGAACCAATGGATCGATATTATGTATCTGAGCATTGTAGACCTTCATGGGAGCTGTTTGCACCCTTTTCGTCGACTTGGTGAGCAAATCAAGGGTGATTACATGCCCAGTTGGGTCTTGCTGAGCATGACAGCTGTAGAGGAAAGAGTTAGAGAAAACAAAACAAAACTATAAGCAAGAATTAAATTAAAACAAACTAAAATAATGAGCATATGGATAAAGAAATAACAAACATAAAAAGACCAATATCACCAATGTTTTTGGGCTGATCTATTGATGAAATCAAAGCATAATGAAGAAAGGGGACTATGAGTCCCTTCTTCCTCCAAAGGAAGGCTCTTGGGCCCTCACAAACTTGCTCTCCTTACAATAAGAAAAATGAAAATGATAGTGAAAGAACTCCAAGCACATCCACTCAATGGAGAGGTGGATAGCTCAATGAAATGGTGCTAATGTGTTATTGTCAAGGAGTGAGTCCTTAAAACAATCTAAGAAGCATAACATTACATGAAATTCCTTGAGAAAATGATGTTTCTTCATGGCTTTTTATAGCATTGCATTGGGTGATTATGTAACTCCTTTGTGGTGTGAAAAGAGGCTCTTTAGGGCTTCATTAGGTCTTTGACCAGCCTACCATGCGGATTCAGCTCAAATTTGAGGGTCAAATTGGCTTGGGAGCTGATCCATAAGTGGTTGGGAGGCCGACCAATTCAATAAATGCGTTGTTTAGCAGGTGCGAGGGTTTTTGTGCAAACAACTGTGCATCGTGCACGTATGCGCGCATGGTACGTTTCTGTTACGCACATGTGCGTGCGCACCCAACTTCTGTAAAGAGCCCTTCAATTTTTGGTTACTTTGTATAGTTTTTGACCTTTTTGGAATGCTATGTGATTAATTCAGTGCCATGAATGACTTCAATACTATTTTGACGATGTTGAGTTCTTGTCGCCATGTGCGAACGAAATTTCAGTGATAACACATGCCCCCTGATGGATGAGGTTAGGAGCACACGTATAGCCGAAATCCATCAATGTTTCTTCTATTGAGAATGTTGTTGTAAGAGAGAGCAATAGTGGGACTGGTGAGAGCAATCCTTTGGAAGAGAAAGGAACTAGTAGAACCCGACCTTCCATAAGGTGCATAAAATATATAACTATGTATAAACGAGGCGGGCATTCTCCATGCTCGTGTTATGTAACTCTGAAAGATGATGACTGAAGTGTTGGTGTAGACAACTACAGCGCCATCGGGGGTGGTGATAATAAAGGGAAAAGACAAGTCTGCAAAGGAACATACTTTGAATAATAGGTAATGGTCGTGGGAAGAAGCAACGACGATGATGCAGACAGTGATGGCCCTACCAAGTTCATAGGTCTTCGACAAATGGTAAAAATAACTGCAATAGTCGCAAAGTAAGACCCACCATAACATGAGAAAGTGTTGGCGTCGAATGTTATGGGGGCCAACGACAGCAGGGAGCAATGGTGTTTCACCCTGTGCCGTCCGAGATCTCTCATAAAATAGAGAATGAGAATCAAGATACTGTCGCCCTTCTGGAAAATGGTGTTGATGTCGACAAAAAGGGGGACGCGACTCCCAGAAGCAAAGGGCTTCATGGAATCTACTGAGGTGAGGAAGTGGTAGAGGTACATGGATAAAGTCAAGAAGTGGGAAGACTCAAGGCTACCCTTGGTTGGAGGATGTTATGAGATAAAAAGTGGCCGCAACCATGTAACAAGGTCAAGTGTCAAGGGGACGACAAGACTGCTAATAAGTTGTGCCAGAGGTGGGACAAGGTGAACAAATTCAGAGGGTGAAGGTAAGTGACCTATGGAGTACTCCGAAGATATGGACGATGTCGACAAGGGTATATGATAAGTAATTCTCCAACCAAGGGTGACATGGGTTACGTGTGGCCAAAAAGAAGCGAGTCGCCAACGGTGACGACAAATGTAATGACTAGAAAGAAAGGCATTTGTACAATAAATAATGAATAATTTTTGGGGAGAAATGTACAAATACAGAAACGGGTGCCGCAGTGTGAAATGCATGCCCCAGGGAGGGTAGAATTGTCTTGGAAAACTTATGAAGGGTGGGGGCCCCATTGGTGAGTTTCTGTATGAGGTAGGTGAAATGAGGGTAGGTTCACAGATGGGCAAACTGATTGTGGATGAAATGGAGGGTTCATGATACTGCGGAGGTGCAGGTAAAAATAGAACCGTGAAGAGATAATCTGGGAGTCCAGGTGGGAAAGCTAGCAAAATGAGGAGAAGGAGTATGTGGCTGATTCATGACATGATGAAAGACTATCGGGACTCCCATCCCTAAAGGGTAATGAAAAACAACATGAGTGTCAAAAAGTGCCAAAAGGTGCTATGAATGGGACAACTCATGTGGGTAAGAATGCTACCGGGTAACAGTACCGAAAATGCAAATGGAGGTGTGGGCACTGCAGAGCTGGGAATGAGGATCCTAAAGGCCAATATCAGCTAGTGTGACTGGAAACATAAATGAAATACAGTGGGAGAGACTACATGCCAGTGCTTAATGTATACCTGAAGGGATGATGTCGATGACCGATGAGCAAGTTCCTGCGCACATAACAACCAAATACCCAAAGTGAACAATATCTTAAGAGAATTAAAGATATTAGCATGTATTTGACAACGGTAACAATGCGCGTGCGTACCTAACCATGATATGAAGAAAAGGCACCCCGGGGGCTCGGGATGAAAAGTGACCCAGGGATAGCTATGATGTAGGTGGTGGGATGTTGATCCCATGGCTGAAGACGGTTTGAAAAATGGACACCTTGGGCTCCCAGAATGGTGAGTGGAAGTTTGGGAAAAGGGCTATATATAGTTGTAGGGCTCACATTGCCACCTCATTTGTACCTGCTGCAATAGTGTCTGGACGAGAAGATTTCAGAGGAGATTTGTAGATTCGGGGAGGACGAGGCGTCCGATCGACGTTCTGGGAGTATCAGGTTAGTGGTCTGATCATCCTGCATAGAAATAGGTTTTCAATTTTTGGGCAGGGCTGGTATAGGGGGCCGTACCGG
>JASDQU010501557.1:18839-29651 GCA_032191745.1 Picea mariana | reverse complement strand
GGTTTCTCAAGCCACAGGCTAATCCCACAGGTCACGAATAAATTAGAAAACAAAAAAAAACATGATACACAGGGTCCAGGTTCTTTACAGGTTACACAGGGTCCAGGTTCCATACCAACTAAGGGTTTGGAGGCATCGATTATTTTTAGGGTTTGAAGGTCTGGGCCGAGTGTCTTTTTTTGAAAGCCTACTCTTGCTCTCCAATTATTGTATTCAACGTCTTAATGACTCAATAGAGTCTAGCCAGGGAAAATATCAAGCATCTTCTGCATGTGTTTGGCCATCTGTTGTTCCATCCCGACGAGCAGGGTCGCTTGTGGAAAATCTGATCTTCACATTCAGTTGAAGGTGTTATTTAAATATTTTTCTGTTTGTTGAATATGGCCATTTACGAAATTGTCGCCTGTGCGTTCTACAGTTTCTTTTGGCATGAGCTTAGTTCATCTTCCATACAAGATTTCTTGCAAAATATTTTACCGTGAAATAGAATCTTCATCTTCTGTAGCTTGGAGATTTAGTGCCAAGTTGTGGACATGTAAGGCTCTGGTTCGTTTTAAAATTTCTTTGTTGAATCGGGCAACTTCTGGTACAAATGTGCACAAGATTCTTTAAATCGATTTAAAAGTTGCAAGTCTTGCTACTGTAGGTGTATTTAAAAGAAGTTTGTAGTTAATTATGGGTGATTTATTATACAGCCTCGAGAGTCTTTAAGATTTCCTTTCAAAGACTAACCTATTAAGGATTTTACAATTAGGATGGTCAAATGTCAAGAGATAGGGTCCGTAATACATGCGTTTTAAGCGTTACCTGGTCATAGTAAGAGAACCTAAAAATATTCAGATCGGCTCTGTTGTTCGGTTCTTCTATTCAATATTTTCCCGTTCTGTTGTTTAGTATTTTCCTTTCTGGTTCACCTTTAGTTTTTCTCCTGCATCATTATCAAGTTTTGCCTGGTAGAATTTCAGATAGTTATTATGCTTACTAGTGATTAACAAGTTGAAATGGAAATGCTTGTGCTTCCTGCTGAAGATCAATTTGTCCTTCAACGTGATAAGGCTCAGAGAAGAAATGTGAGCGCTAAAAAAAAATATTGCAGCAAGAACCTAGGAGTCATGGATCTGAGAAGTCCCCTGCTTCACATCAAGTTAATTTGTTGCAGAATGAAACCAGTTGCTCATTTTCCCCTGATTTACCGAAATCTTGTTGGCCTCTGAAGCCTGTTTTTCCAACCTACCCTACATATCTTCCTTCATTTCCTTCTCCACAAGGCTTCACTGAAGGATATTCTGGTCTGCCTAGACGAAAATGGCATAGTATGCCTTGTAATTTACCCGGTGGAGTCATTGTTTTGACATTCCAAGAACGGGACGAAGGAGTTGGGGTTCCATCTCATCCTTTTTAGTTTCCTCAAGCAAAACATGAAAATGGAAAAAACAGGTCGAGATCTAATGCTAAGAATAGGAAACAGACTGCTTTTTGATTGAAGCCTTTAGAAATTGGAACACATAATGGAAGAATAGTGATATCTCTGGAAGGAAATACTTTTGTTGGAAGTTCTTATGGAGTGAAGGTGAATAAAGACAACTGTGCATTCTGACCACCGATCTTTGTGACTGAGAATTGGGTAGGGACGGCCTATTCTTGTTTTCCTCCTCCAAGTTCTTTTCCTTTTCTGAAATTTTCCATGCAACAAAGGATATGTGTTTCGCTGGAGTTACCTCCTGTGGGAGGTGAATTTAGTGAGGCAGTAAGTGATGTTTCTTTACTCATTTCATCTCAATCAACACCTACCTCTCCCTCCAGGAAGGCACCCATCGTTCTTCCAGACTTTGGCTTAGATGTTGTGTTTTCCACTAAGGATTTAAGGCAGATACTAAATCTGGATTTTGATGACTGATGAAGAATAAGATTAAAACATGTACAGTTGTAAATGAATGAAAATTCCATACTTAGTGATCATGCATCTATAATATAGTGCCCCATTTGTTTCAGTGGATTGTAATATAGAACTAGAATTGCAATTTGTGCACGGATTGCAAGGTTCATGAACTGTGTGGATGAAAGATTCTCCACCAAAGACATTTGGCTTTCGTCTGTAGTGTGAAGGTAAGTGAGATTTAGCTAGTAATGGACAAAGAGACTTTTTCAATCCAGATGTCCAAATCAGTCTTAAAGTAGATGGGATAATTCAGTTCATGTAACAACCCAAATTGGATGCAGACCTTGTAGACCATGTTGGCACAAAGACAAAATCCCAGTGTTGTGGGTGGTGAAGCCCAGGTTTCATTTTTGAAATCGGGCTCTGATACCATATGTAAGGCCCTTCATTAGGGCTTCAAAGTTAAATGGTAAATTTGTATTCTAAATTACTTTTCTTTTCTTGAAAGATTCCTTATGAACAAGTTTATGTTGTATTTTTGTTCGCATGACATCTAATTTCTATTTTTGTTTGCATTACAATAGATCTATCTAATTTCTGTTGAATTTCTAGCAAATTATTCAGTTAAATATAAAATTCTCAAATTATACAGTCCACAATGGTCACAAAACAGATTACACAACATATTACACATTTTCAATACATAGATACATATCATAACTTCCATTCACAACAAAATTGTATACTAGTAAAATACCTCTTGAAGAAGAAGTTTGTCCCTTTCTTTCTTGTTGTTGCTAACTACTTGAACTGCCTGAAAACTGAATCTTTTCCTCCCAACCAGCTAGGAACAGAGCCTCTCCGACTCCCTAGCTCCATGAATCCTTGCGATTTCCTGGTCCCTGAGCCCAAAATTCCAAGCAACACCAGTGCCCTGTGAGAGCTTCCCAAAAACCATTTCTCCAATTTCCTCCTCCTCCTCTCCCTTTTTCCAGTTCAGAAATCCTCAAAAAGAAATAATATATTTTTCCAAGTCCTCACCTCCTTTCTTATCCTCCTCTCTCAAATCCCCCTCATTAATTCCCAACAACCTTATCTCCCCATTAATCCCCAACAACCTTATCTCCCCATTAATTACTTCACCTACCTTTTAATAATAAAATAATAAAAGACTTATTAATATATTTTAATAATTATTTAAATTTAAATTAAAAACTATGATAAAATTAATCAATTTGGGTTGTTACACATTTCGCGGAATCAAAATCGGATCTTCCATGACCAAGATACACATACTTCTGTCCAAAAGTCTAATGGAGGTATTACAAGAAGAAATATGAAAAGTGTTCTAAGTGGCATGTTCTCTCCTCTCCTTTAGCTTCACCTCTATTCATTCTCTCATTTTATACTTATTCATTTTTCCCATTGTCTCATTACTTTCATATTCCCCTTACCATTTTCCACACTTAGCCATTTTTCCTTATTCCTTTCCACGTTCACATTCATTTCTCTTTTCCTTTATTTTCCCATTTCTTTTTATTTTCCTTTCCATTTTCATTATCCCATTTTTCCATTTAATTCCTTTTCCTTTTTTCCTTTCCCAAATTTCACATTTATTTCTTTTCATTTTTCATATTTTCCATATTTCTCTCCATATTTCATGTGATCCATTATATACTTTCCAGACTTAGTCTTATTTACTATGGCTTACACGGGTTCACAGGTTGGTGATATTTTCTAAGAGTATGTTTTATCTCCGCTACCCTCACACTGCACTTTGACTTCTGCCACCTTCATAATGCAAACAATGCTTTTTACTACTCTTTACTATGTAACTTCTCCAACACTCAGCCAAATATATGAGTTACCACGGGTTCATGAGTTCGCGGGTTGGTGAGGGGTGGTGATGTTTATTTCATTTTATATGAATCCATCAGATGGATTCTCAAGGCTTAGAATATTTTACAACTATTTACCTCTCCTCTCCACTTCACCTACACTTAGAATTTTTCACACTCATTCCTTACTATGTATGGGTCTGCAATGATTTCCTCACCTACCTCTGCATTCACATAAACCCGTGAACCCACCATATTATTTTAAAAATATTTTTCCTATCCTAATTTCTATGAGGAACATCTCAAAGTGACACATGGCACTTTATTAAATAATGAGATACATCCACATGGCAGTTAAATGGATGGTGCCACATGGCAACTAATTAATGGAGACACGTGGCAACATACAAAAAGTGACACATGGCATGATTTTATTGGATGACATATGGTAGATTCATAGTGGTAGATTGTTGGCCTACCGAGTGATGAAATGTGACAACATTTGGTTGGGTGACTCATAATTGTTGATTGGGCACATTGTTGGTTGGCTGGGCATGCAAAATTATTATTATATTCAATAATTTTTCAAGGGTCGAATCCTCCAAGCTCCATAATCTCCTCTCTTCTTTATTTCTTGTCAAGTGTATTTTATGCTTAACATTATATACCGCTAAGAATATTTGATTCTTGTACATGCAGGATAATAATAATGAATAAAGGTCAAAATTCAACAAAGGAGGTCGAAATTAAATTAAGGGTCCACATTTACCAATCAAACTTGATCGACGGTAGCTGAGTCACGATCTTGCGGAGGCCATAACTTGAGCTCTGGGTGTCAGAGTCGCGCAAACTTTATACCGTTGGAAAGGTATTTCAATGTATAATATGGTGGTATAGGTTTAAAGTGATGAAAGATGATACATTTTTATCATAAATTGAAATATCAGTCAGTTTCATTTCTTATTGGGCCTGCGTGACAACTCAAGTTCACAAGCTCATATCTTGAGATCCGGGCGACAAATTTGGGAAAAATTTATATAGTTGGAAAGATGAGATGATGAAGAGAACATAAGAAGTGGTTTGAATGGTTAAAAAAATGGGTTTCAATTTCATAAAATTAAATTACAGTCGTCCTATTTTAATGGGAAATTAATTAAATTATGAAAATAAAAGTTTATTTAAAAACTTTTATTAAAAAGGGAAAGAAACAATTGAGACGGTTCATGTAACCGTCAAAGAAGACAATAAAATGAAAACAACAAGAAAGTGAACAGGGATTGATGGTAGACCATCATAGTAAGTTTATGCTAATCAAATCCTTCTTTTCTTTATCAAGTCCTTCATCCAGTTATTCCACATGTTTCACTAGAAAGATTTAACCAAAGACTGATATCTCCTTTTTTCTTCTTACTAGGTCTTGCCAATCCTTCTACCACCCACCGTCTTCCTTCTAAAAAATTATTTCTTGTATTTATTTGCTTTATGGTCCGTGGGAGCCCCAATCCCAGTCTTTAATACAAACGCATTTATAATTTCAAGAATATGTAATAGACTATATATTTTTGGAAATTTCAAGAGAACTACTTTGGGAACAATCTCAAATGTGCTTTGTAACCCTGTTTTCAGAATACAAAGTATTTGAGGTTGATCTATCATTATCTTTATTTGAACTTCCCATGTGTCCACTCAGTTAAAGTTCTCTTATGCATGTGGATCATCTTCTTTTTATTTTATGTGATCATAAATCTTTATCCTAAACTATGATTAATGTGAGGAAATTTTGCTTATTTGCTTTATATGTGTGAAATGTGTAATTCATGGTCCTTTCTCAGGAACTTTCTTTAAAAATAAAATGAAAACATTTTCCTTTTATGTTCTTTCTATTTCTTTGAATTACTATGATGGACTTCTGTCAAGTCCCACATTCTGAATATTTGGAAATCTCAAGAAAATCTAAAGAGGAGTACCACCTTACATCCTCATGAGGTTGTCGTTTTGGTCCTAATGGATTCAAGCATCAACAAAAGGTTATGTATTATACTTCTTTTTGTTGTTGGGAACAATATTCCACCTTGACATCTTCCAACACAAGGTTATCCCAAAGCTTCTCAAAATTTGAAAATTTTTCATGAGCATTAACACCTTGGAGAAAAGGCTTCCAAAATGGATAAAATCGGTTCAAGGTAGTGGATACAAACTCATTATCCTCCTGTTTTTTCTTTATGGGAGCCAATTGATCTCTTAACTTTGTGACCTTGGCTAGGTAGCTCGTCATTGTATCTATTTCATCAATGTATTCCTCAGTCTTCAAAAAATAAATCCAAGGCATATTAGAGAAATCATCATTGAAGGTGAAATAATAAAAACTACTTATCCAAGAGGAGGAAGACACAATTCCATGCACACCTGAATGGATTATACCAATGCTCCCTTTGTATCTCTTATAGCTTCTAGGAAAATCATCCTTGAAATGATTCCCAATCACATATCTATTGTTTACACTTTTACTCTCTATATTGAAGTATGGCAATCCCTATACTAAGGTCTTTACGAGAGGAAGTGATTCATAGTGTAAGTGATAAAACCTCTTGATCCATAACTCACACAAATTGGTACCACCATGCTTCACTATATTTCCTTGCAATCTATAAATAACTACAATTCAGACCCCTTTTTCCACAACATGGGTTCGATCTCAAATGATGAACCTTTGAGTGTAAAATTTAGACACACAATGAATATCTTCCATACAAATTATTGGAATAAGTTTTTCTTCAACCTAGGAACAAATAAAACATCATTCATCTCAAGAAAATCACTAGATGGAATCCAGAAGGAAATGGAGCCCAATCCATTCACACAATATGTAGTATCATCACCCAACGCCACACACATACCTTTCTCTTAGTAAGGAAACTTGTTGAAGAGTTTATTTCCATAAGTCATATGTCTCCATGCCCCACTATCCATATACCATCTAACACTTGACACAATGTTAGAAGACAAACAATAGACCATAAAGAAAACAATGTCAAACTAGGATGATCCCTCATCCACTCCTAATGTAATACCAATTATAACCTATTTGTCCCTCCCCTTATTCTCTAGATGCTAGTTGGCATAATGTCCCAACTGGTAACACCTAAATTTTTTCACCTATCTTTCTTCCTTGAACTTGATTCATCCATACCCTTGTTGTTCCTTTCCTTTCTTCCTTTATTTGTCTATCTAATGAAGGCTACTTCTTCAAATTACTTTTGATACAAGGAATAGGATTCCAATTTGATCTCTTCTTGCAAAAGGTTATCCCAAATCTTCAAAAAATTCAACAAGTTCTCATCAGCACAAACACCTTGGTCTGTAAGGTCTCTCCAACAGAAATTTATAAAACATAAGGTTAAATAGAGAAATGCTATCCTAACTTCTTTACAATTCATTATTCATCATATAACCATTCATATTCATCATATAACCATGTTCAACAGAATTAAAATTTATGAGAAGCATGATAATAAACCACATATTTAGCATAGTTGTTATGAACAATATATAAATAATGAACATGAACAACATAACAATAATGAACACAACATAATAATGAAAATACCTCAAACTGGTGTTGTTCTCCAACTCTGTCCAACTCTGTCCAAGATGAATCTTTGCCCAAAACTGACTAACCTCCCAGACAGCTAGGAACAACCTATCTGGCTCCCTAGCTCCAGGATTCCTTACGGTTTCCTGGCCCCTGAGCCCAAAACTCCCAGCAACAAGTGCCCCCTGTGAAAGTCCTCAAGCAAGCTCCTCAAGCAAGCTTCCAGTAAATCTAGAAATACAGATCCAGTCCAAAACTCCCTCCCTTCCTTCTCCTTCTCTCCTCTGAAAATATTACCCCGAAAAACAAAGAAAACCCCTTCTCGAGTGTTCCTCCTTTCCTTATCCTCCTTTCCTCATTATTCACCGCCTTCTCCCCCCATTAAGTCTCAACCACCTTATCCCCCCTTTCCATTAATGGGTCTATCTACCGATACACCAAGTCTCCAAAATGAAAATTAATAATTTATAAAACTAAAATTCCTTAAACAAATAATTAATTATGATAATTAATTAATTAATTAATTAAACTAATATGCATTAAACCAATATTTAATCATCACAATTAAATTAGGGTTGTTACATACACCCACCCTTAACGAAACTTCATCTCAAAGTTAAAGTATTTTATGATACAAGGGAAATGACACAAGGTTCACACATTCATATCCAATAAACAACATTATTAGTAAGTAAGCCAAGAAAACTCATACATACTAGTGTACATGTGCAAGAAATTCATGTGTAGCTAGTACATACAAGTCTTGTGCATGTACTAATAACAATAACTATCACCTCTATAGTAATTTATGTATGCATCCAATCCAATCAACAAGACTATTCATTTTATAAAAGTTAATAAACCAATCAAATGTTTGGGAAATCCCTTAATTACAGTAATCTAGCTCAACAATGTTTATTTAGACAATTGTAGTTTAGTTAAGTAATTATGAATATACATATATACACATTTTATTTTCAGAAGGAAAAACAATAAATTCCACTGTAAGGCAAATCTCCATACACTCTCAACTATTTCTATTCATCCTTCCTCCCTAACTTACTTCCATATTACATTCCTATCCTTCCTCTGTTGGACTATCTTGGAGCGTCAACTATATTGACCTAACTCCAAATAGAACCCATAAGTGGAATTGTCACTATCTTAACCAAGCTTCTCCAACATGCAACTGACAATCATCATCACACGTCTAGGGGAGCGTGAGTTAACACCGTCCTCCCATGACTCTAAGTTTCGAAGGATACACGGTGGGAAATGCCTCCACCCCTCCTAATAGGAATAGGATCCACACCCTACAATGGAATATACAGTGGCCCCATGTTACTGGGAATTTTGTCATCATTTAGTCAGTTTTTGGGCTGTCTCACCACCTGAAAACCTGCACTGGTCCATATATCATAATAGTGCATTTGTACCAATATAATTTGACATACAAAGATTCATACCATATTGTTTCCAGGGATGATTTTAAGGATGGAATTTTGTTTTAAAATGTAGAAACCTTGGCGAATCTTACTAATCCTTCATATGCCAACTATAAATGTTTGGCGATATTTTTGTAAAAATATTCAAATCTATAAGGATTCTATATAGTTTTTATAAAATTCTGGCGATTTTTAAGGTAAAGTAATTTTATCCTATAGAATTTGGGCTAATCATTTTTAAAATAACGAATCTCATTTTTGGAAAAACCATGGAAAATTAGCCCATGAGCTAAATTTAGCCCCTAAAATCATCCATGATTGTTTCTCAGTCAGTGGTCATGCCATCCACTTTTATTACCATTATCCCTTGGCTATTTCATATCCCATTGACCTACAAATTAGTCTATAACACAAACTCATACATATCTATGCATTATCATAGTGTAAATGCATCCGACCATAATCTCAATTTGGTATCCATGTGCCAACAACTTTAATGTCAAAATTTCCAAGTTAGAAATAGATCTCATAATATACCCATAATTCAATTAACGTTACTCGTTCATAGAATTTTTATTTACATAATAAATTGCATCATATCCACCATCATTCACATAACATTAAACATTCATAGATTTCACATTCACATAATAGATTTCATCATATCCATCATCATTTAAGTGACATTTAAACATTTATAGAATTTGCATTCACATAGCAGGTCATGTCATATCCATAATCATTCAAATAACATTTAAACATTCATAGAATTTTCATTCACATAGTAGGTCCCATCATATCCATCATCATTCAAGTGACATTTAAACATTTATAAAGGTTCATACATCTTAAAATTTCAAGTGTATCATTAATAGTTTCACTGTGAATAGAACATAAAGGTGATTAGGCCTTAGGTAATCCTAGTTGTCTAAGTCGAAAGGTGGTGTTACATACACCCAACCTTCGAGAAAAATATTCTCGAGGTGGTCAAAAAAGTGAAGGATAATCTCATCGTAAAATCTCAGCATCCTCCCAAGTAGTAGATCCTGGACTATACTTGTCCCACTAGACCTTAACTTGGTCTACTAGACGGTTCCCGAGCTGCCGAAATCTACGGTCCAATATGTGTAATGGTTCTACCATGAGGGTTCCTGTGTCTGATACCTGCAATTCCTTCCAATTTAGTTTATTTGATTCGTCAGCAACATAATGACATAGAACAGATACATGAAAAACATTATGATTTTTATGTAAGTGGGGTGGAAGTACGAGACGATAGGCAATGGGTCCAATTTTCTCTTGGATTTTGAATGGTCCTATAAATCGAGGTGACAACTTTTTCCCCTTCCCGAACCAAATGGTACTCTTATTAGGCCTGATACGAATGAAAACCTGATCTCCCACTTTATAACTTCGGTCAGTCCTATGTGCATCAACATAAATTTTCTGTCTATCCCGTTCTTCCTTTAGTCTCTGCCTAATTTGAATCACCTGTTCCTCCATCTCTTCGATCAATTCTGGCCCAACTATTACTCGTTCTTCTAATCTTTCCCAACTCAACGGTGTTCTACATGGCCTTCCGTACAAAGATTCATAGGGTGGCATTCCGATGGAGCTATGAAAACTGTTATTGTAGGCAAACTCTACCAAAGGTAGGTACTTCTCCCAATGGGTTTGATTATCCATGACATACATCCTAAGCATGTCTTCCATAAACTGATTTACTCTCTCATTTTTCCCATCTGTTTCAGGATGATAAGTTGTGCTTAAGTTCAACTGAGTCCCCAATGCTAACTGTAAACTTGTCCAAAGCCTAGAAGTGAATCTGGAGTCCCTATCTGAAATGATCTTCTTGGGTATCCCATGCAAACATATGACCTCACTTACAAACATTTGTGCCACATCAGTGACATCATAAGTGTCTCTAACCGGAATAAAATGAGAACTCTTGGTTAACTTATCAACTATCACAAGAATGAAATTGTGTCTATGAGATGTGAGCGGTAACCCCACAACAAAATCCATAGAAATGATGTTAAGAACCAAACATCAATATAG
>JASDQU010501557.1:6751-18739 GCA_032191745.1 Picea mariana | reverse complement strand
AAGTTAAGAACTGATGATGTGCTTAAAATAATATTAATAATAATAATAAGGGAAGAGAGAAAGTGGTAGTGGATGTAGGGTGGATGGGAATGTGTAAAAGAAATGCTAAATGAGACAATACAATATAAGGAATGTTAGTGAACTCTAGAAAAGATGGCATGGAGTAATAATATAACAAAATCCTAAGTGATACCATAAGGGCCTATGTTTTGAACAAGGAACTTGAGTTCAGAATGATAATGGAAATTTCACGGTGATATTTGAGCGAATTGTTAATTGTTAGTTATGCATTGATTTGTTAATTCAATTTGAGTTTATCACTAAGGAACAATGGTAGTGAGTCCAAGTGACAAAAATAATTACTATCTACCACCACCTTGTGTGAAGATGACCTTGCGACTAAATCAAAATTGCAAGAAGAAATGTATACTCAACATAATGTTTACAATGTTCATTTAAAGGGAAATTTACCTTACTTAAAATAAACCAATTTACAAGTCAAATGATAAACAATAAGAGTGTTCATGCCACTACTAAACTTCTTCCATAGTAGAGGAATGATCCTGAAGAGTGAATGTGATGTAACCAAAAGGGGCTAGAGACCAAAGTTGGTAAGTTGCATGTAGATATAAAGGATAAGGTTGAGGCGTAAGAAGATAATTTGCAAGGAATGACAGCATTAAAGACAAGTAATGGTAGAGTGTGGAATGGACCCTAGTAGAAAAATCACTCTTGATTTATGATGCTAGCTAAAGCATGGTAGACATGGTACTCGTACTTATAGACACATTGGTAATAGTGAATTGTCGATTAAAAAAAATAAAAAAAAATCCTTGACTATGATGAAAATGATCCTACTATAAACATTTGACTTGGTCGAGATATAATTGTACGATGTAAGAAGAGAGTGAAATTGAGAACAATGACCAAATTATGAAGTGACGACATCATAGGACAATCAATTAGCAATATCTTAGTAAATGTTCCTAAGCATGGGAAGCTTTTGAAATGGCGTATGTCTTATATCATTCAAGTTAGAGCGATAATCAAAGTTAGTAGTAATTGGTTAATTAGCAAGGTATTAAAAGTGGTATTATATGCATGGCTTAATGGAATTTATATAAATCTAGATACAAAAATCACTTAACAAGAAAACCAATAATAAACTAAGGTTTTAACTGGGAGTCAACCAACAAGCTATACTTTATATATATGAAAATCCTACATGGAGCTTGGGAAGAATAAATCCTTAAGAGGAGTGTGTCTTAACATTAACTAAATCACAAGTGGTAATAAAATTTTATTTTGGACACAATAAAGGTCTGCTAAATAGGGGTAGCAAGTTTATGTATTACAACCTCAACATATTTCTAAACAAGTGAAGTCTAGTAGGACAAGTATAGCCCAGGATCTGATACTTGGGAGAATGTCGAGATCATCCCTCATTTCTGACCACCTCGGGAATATGTTTTCTCGAAGGTTGGGTGTATGTAATGCCACCTTTTGACTTAGACAACTAGAATTACTTAAGTCCTTATCATCTTTATTTTCTATTCACTGTGAAACTATTAATGATACACTTGAACTTTTAAGATGTATGAGCCTATGTGAATGACAATTCTATGAATGTTTAACGTTATTGAATTAAGGGGGTATTATGCGATCTATTTCTAACTTGGAAATTTTGAAATTTAAAGTTGTTGGTACGTGGATACCGAATTGAGATTATGGTTGAATGCATTTACATGATGATAATGCATAGATATGTATGAGTTTGTGTTATAGACTAATCTTTAGGTCAATGGGCTATGAAATAGCCAAAGGACAATGATAATAAAATTTGATGTCGTGAACACCGACCGAGAAACCATATGGTATGAATATTTATATGTGAAATTATGTTGGTTTGAATTCATTGCTATGATATATGGACTAGTGCAGGTTTTTCAGGTGGTGAGACTACCTAAAACTAAATATACGATGACAAAATTCCCAACAACACAATGCTACTATATGTTCCATGGAAGGGTGTGGACCATAGTCCTATTAAGAGGGGTGGAGGAATTTCCTACTGTGTATCCTCTTAAACTTGGAGTCATGGGAGGACAGTGTTAGCTCATGCTCCCCTAGACATGTGATGATGACTGTCAGTTGCCTGCTAGGGAAGCTTGGTCAAGAGAGTTGACACTTCTGCTTACAGGTTCTATTTGGAGTTAGGTCAATATAGTTGACACTCTAAGATAGTCCAGTAGAGGAAGGATAGGGATGGAAGATGGAAGTAAGTTAGGGAGGAAGGATGAATAGAAATAGTTGAGAGTGTATGGGGATTTTTCCTTATAGTGGAGTTTATTGTTTTCCCCTTTTGAAAAGAAAATATTTGTATATATGTATATTTATATTTACTCAACTAAACTAAAATTGTCTAAGTGAATGTAGCTTGTGCTAAATTATTGTAAATGAGGAATTTCGTGAACATCTAAATAGTTTACTTCCTTTTATGAAATTAATGGTTTTGTTGATTGGATTAGACGCATACAAGAATTACCTTAGGTGTGATAGTTATTTTCATTAGTACATGTACGAGTATTCTATGTTCTAGCTACACATGTATGCCTTGCACATGTACACTAGTATGTATAAGTGTTTTAAATTGATGATGTTGATTATTTGATGCAGATGTATGAATCATGTGTCGTTACCCTTGTATTGTAAATTAATCTAACTTTAGGACAAAGTTTCTTGAAGGGTGGGTGTATGTAACAACCCATATTGATTAATTTTATCATAGTTTTTAATTTAAATTTAATTAATTATTAAAATATATTAATAAGTCTTTTATTATTTTATTATTAAAAGGTGGGTGAAGTAATTAATGGGGAGAAAAGGTTGTTGGGGATTAATGGGGAGATAAGGTTGTTGGGAATTAATGAGGGGGATTTGAGAGAGGAGGATAAGAAAGGAGGTGAGGACTTGGAAAACATATATTATTTTTGTTTGAGGATTTTTGAATTGGAAAAAGGGAGAGGAGGAGGAGGAAATTGGAGAAATGGTTTTTGGGAAGCTCTCACAGGGCACTGATGTTGCTAGGAATTTTGGGCTCGGGGGCCAAGAAACCGTAAGGGTTCCTGGAGCTAGGGATCCGGAGAGGCTCTGTTCCTAGTTGGCTGGGAGGAAAAGATTCAGTTTTTAGGCAGTTCAAGTAGTTAGCAACAACATGAAAGAAAGGGATGAACTTCTTCTTCAAGAGGTATTTTACTAGTATACAATTTTTTTGTGAATGAAAGTTATGATATGTATCTATGTATTGAAAATGTGTAATGTGTTTCTGTTTTGTGACTATTGTGCACTGTATAATTTGAAAATTTGATATTTAACTGAATAATTTGCTAGAACTTCAACAGAAATTAGATAGATCTATTGTAATGCAAACAAAAATAAAAATTAGATGTCATGCAAAAAAAAATACAACATAAACTTGTTCATAAGGAATCTTTCAAGAATAGAAAAGTAATTTAGAATACAAATTTACCATTTAACTTTGAAACCCTAATGAAGGGCCTTACAAAATGCATGGTGAATCTGATACCGAGGGATATGCAATGAGCATATAATAGTTCAAAACTATTCATCTTTCAATATCATTTTTTTTTATTATACCAGGAGCGGGATATAGGTGACCAAATTTTGGTCAACACCTTTCTTGGGAGGATGAAGAAAGGGAACAAGAAAGGTAAGAAGGAAGATTCAATTTCAAAAAAGAAATATTTCAGTAAGGTGAAATGTCTTAGGTATCACTAGTTGGTACATTATTCCAACCAATGTCTTGAGAAGAAGAAGGGAAGGGAAAATAGTGTGCAACTAGTACTATAACATAAGAGGATGAGGAATCATCCTAGTTTGAGACAACCCTCTCCATGATCTCTTGTTTTTCTTGTGAGACTTCTAAAGCTTGTAGGATTTACATTTCAACATAGTGAAACTATCCGGCATGCAAAGATGTGGAGTTTGGTGAATATGTTAAGTTTTCTAGTTCACAGGTGTCTCCATCAAAGAATGAAAGAACTAAGGAGGTTGTTGTTCCAAAGGATGATTCATAGGTTAGAGAATAATTGTATCCTAGAGTGGATGAGATGAGATTGGGGATGGATATTCCCTCAGCTTACTCCAGCAAATAAGAAGTCAAGATGGCTTAGTCAAACATTACAAGATTCATTGGAGAATGTAGGAGTTCCTATATATTCAACAAGGGTAGGTATACCTCCTTGGATATATGCTAAACATATTGCATTGGCTTCTTTCATTTGTTAGCCTTATAGTTTTTTTCAAGAGGTTAATTGACATTCCTTGATAGAGGATGATGTTTGGGTTAAATCCAAGAATACAACAGGTTCAAATTTATAAACGACAGGTTTGGTTGAGTTGCACAGAGAGTAGACAGGTGTTTGTGAAAACATTCTCCTCATAAAGAGGCGGTTTTATCTTTCATGGTTACTTTGAAAGTGTTTACACCATGCTTGCAGGTGCTTCATGTGATGTGGGGTGAATGGTGTATGAATGAACCTTGGTTGTTCCATGATGTACATATGCATGGTAGGTGGATCACTCATTGATTGTTATATCTTGTATGTATGCTTGTGTGGCATTCATCCTTGGAGCATTAGAGATCTAGACAACATGATGACATTATTCATGATGTGCACATGAAGAGTTTGTAGATTACTTGAAGAAAAAGTTTCCTTGGAGGATGAGCATTTGATATCTTGGAGGAGGGTATTAATCCCTGGATGACATGGGGATGCTTGGTTTCTTGCATGGATACTTTAAATTTAGTTGAGGATGCTTGGGTTGATGATATCATGTAGGTGGATAGGACCTAGAGGTACACATGGCTTAGGAGGGAACATTGGAGATTTGGAGGCTTGTGGAGGTGGAGAGTTGGACCCTTATTTAGGATCGTTTAGCTTTAGAGGCTTGTGGATATGGAGAGTTGGACCCTTCTTTAGAAGTGTTCATCTTTAGAGGCTTTCTTGTTGTCAATCGGATTATTTACTCTTAATAAACCTTGTTACATTTACTTGCCAATCTAGGTTATAGACTTGTGATTTGTAGACACAATATGTTCATGTAAATGAATAAAGTCTAAGTTATCCTATCTAATCATGATACAAAAGAGATGTTGGAATACTGAGAGAGGGGGGGAATCAGTATGATCACTTTTACCACTTTTAACCATGGTATATATTATTCAACTTTATCAATAGTATTCAACAATATATCATCAATGTATCATCTATGATTGCATTCAATATATCACGAGCATATAATCATAAAAAACATCACATCATCACATCAAATACAAAGTACACCAATATTTTCGTGGAAACCCAAATGGGAGAAAACCAATGAATGTTTTATTATGTATATCAAGAATTCATTCATAGGAAGCACCAAATTCCCAATTCTCCTGTTGCAAATAGAAGGAGGATCCAACCCCCTATTCTTAGGCTCCAACTGGAAGGAAGCTACAATTCCCTGAATTCTCTGTCTCCAACTAGAAGGAGGTGACAACCCACTGATTCTGAAGCTTCAACTTGAAGGAAGCTCCAACTCCATGTGTTCTCTGACACCAACTAGAAGGAGGCTACAACCACCTTTCCTTGCCCCATCCTGTCACCCTGAAATATAAGTGTAGTCCAACTTCCACTACCACAATCATTGTCACTGTCACTGTCACCGTCACTTCCACTATCATTGTCAACCCATCACATCAACCTATCATTGTCATTGATACTCAACCAGATCCTCTCACATGGAGCATATACCAAGGACACCTCTCAATTAGAAGTCCAACATCACCAACACATGCCTCTATCAATAATGTACCAAACCATCAAATTTTACCATACTAAGCATCAACCATGTACCCCAACCTATACCAAACCGTGCATAAACCATGCACCAACACCTATACCAAACCATGTACCATAACTTGTACATCAACTATGTGTATCAACTTGTACAAACATCGCTAAGATATGCATCCAAGATATGCCTCAAACCATGTGCCTCAAGCATGTACCAACATCACTCTTGATATGTCCCAATCATGTCATACACCATGTACCATAAGATATCAAAAATGGAGTTCCTCAACAAAGTACTAAGGATTGTACCTCATACATATGCCAATACAAATATGTGCCTCTAAAAATGAACCATAAAATCCATGTACCAAGTACCATGAATATGTGTCAAGCATGTATCAATATTACTTCAAACATATGCAACCATGTACCATGTACCACAAGGGTTCCAAGACATGCCTTAAGCATGTGCCATACCATCCATGAAGCAAGCCTCAAACAAACATGTGTAAAACATACCTTTACTCATGAAGAGGACCTAGTGCATATCATCTCAGACCAACAAACCTTCCTCAACTTTAGAATCAACAAGATGGAACCTTCTTCAAGTTTTTTCAAAAGAATCTGCAACTTGCTCCACTGTGACCCACAGATGTCCGCTACTTTATCCACTATGACCTGTGAATATCCGCTACTTTCTCCATTATGACCCACAAATTTCTGCTACTTTCTCCACTATGACCCATGGATGTCCTCTACTTTCTCCATTGTGACCCATAGATGGTTGTTTCTTTCTCCATTGTGACTTGTGGATAACCTCATAAAGCTAGTTTTGTCACTTCATACTTTTACCTTTCAACCTTCCTTCACAACCTCAAACTTTATACCTTAGCTTCAACCTAAGATTCGCTAATAGACCAAAGTTCTTCACAAGATAGATAATAAATAAAGTTTTGTGTGAATGTACTTATGTGATGTAGGAGCATCTCTCCAAGCCAGCTACGCACCAGCCAACCAGCCCACCCAACATGCATTCAATGGAGGAGAGAGGCACAACCCTCTCATTTTTCAAAATTTGGAAATTGTATTAAATGTTGTAAGGTTGGTAGAGCCAAAATCCATGCATATGCTCAGGCTTTAGAAAAAAATTTCCTTAAATGGTTGCAAGTCTGAGATCTAGATCCGATTCGGACTAGACAACCATTCAATGTAATTGAATGNCCAACCTTACAACATTTAATACAATTTCCAAATTTTGAAAAATGTTGTAAGGTTGGTAGAGCCAAAATCCATGCATATGCTCAGGCTTTAGAAAAAAATTTCCTTAAATGGTTGCAAGTCTGAGATCTAGATCCGATTCGGACTAGACAACCATTCAATGTAATTGAATGTAAATTAATGAGAGTAGGTAGCTTGGAGGGAAGAGATCGAGGAGACGCTCTTTGTAAAAATATCTTGGTATATGTTTTGGGGAAGGAAGGCAGATAGGTTAGAGTAGAGAAAAGGTAGATAGGATAGATAGGAGAGGAGAGTCGAGACTCTGTTGCAGTCCGAGCTCGAACACATTGTAATCAGGCATTCAAATTAATACAAAGAGAAGTTTTTCCTGCATGAGGTTCTTTGTGTGTTTATGTGTTTATGGATGAATTCCATATGTGTGTTATGATATGCTGTAGATGTATGTTAGATGTGCATTTGAAGGGATAGATAGATTTTCCTATCTGAGAGTTCTTTGATTTCAGGTTTGGATTCTTTGTGGTTTCATGCAAGAGGTTGCATGACAGAACACTGCGGGTTCTGTAAGCTAGTGCATAGAGTGCACTACTGAGTTCTGTGGAATTTGGACAGAGACATGCCAGGAGGGCACACCATAGGAATTTGTAGAGTTAGGGACAAGCCTCAAGGTTTCTGAACACCTTGGAGGTGATATTGTGTAGAGGAAAGCATAGAGAAGACAGAACTACTGAAGGTTCTGTAGAGCTCTACCAAGAGGGCATTGAGCACGTGCATAGAGTGCATAGGAGGGACTCTATTTCGAGTTTAGAGAGAGAATAAGTGTCGAGGAGAGACACTTATAGAGCTATTGAACACTCTATCAAGAGAAGCTCTGCAAGGATTGCATCAAGCAAGGAAAGCACCAGGAGGGCGAGAAGCATTTCTTTTCAATAAATACTTCAAATCTGAGTTTAGCGAAAGCTCAGCAACATAGGGAATGTGCATGGAGAGAACTTGTCTCAAGTTCAAAAGCTAAGGAGTTAGAAGAAGTGTCGAGGAGAGACACTTATAGAGCTGTTGAACACTCTATCAGGAGAATCTCTACAAGGAGTGCATCGAGCAAGGAAAGCGCCAGGAGGGCAAGAAGCATTTCTTTTCAAGAAATACTTCAGATTTGAGTTTAGAAAAAGCTTAGAAACACAGGGAGTGTGCACAAAGAGAATTTTTCTCAAGTTTAGAAGCTTAGGAGGAACAGTTCCTTTGCGCACAGAGAAATAGCCGAGAGGAGAAGAAGATTGAGAAACCTTTCAAGGTTTCTAAGTTGACAAAGCTCAGGAGGGGAAGCATTTCTATAACGCAGATGAGTCCCAAAGGAACTGGGCTCGCAAGAGGAAGAGTCGAAGGTCAAGACCTTCGAGACTTAGAAAATTTTCTAAGTCAAAAAGCCAAGAAAGCTCAAGAGGAAGAGCACAACTACCATTGGATCAGTGCTGGGAGGAAAGATATGGACCGTTGAGTTTCATGTCCAGGTAGTACGAGGAGAGAGTGCAGGGAGGACATATCTGAACCTTTAGATTCAGCGTCGATATCTGAAAACCGTTGGACTGAGCGAAGATGCACGAATTTTAATCCCTGGAAACCACACAGAAGAGAAGAAATGGACGGTGGAGACGCTTCATGGAGAAGTGTGAAATGTCGTGATCCATTAGATATCACATATCAACGAGAAGGTTAAGGGGAGTATCTTTCAATACTCAAATCTGAAGAGGAGTAATGACCGTTGGATCCAAATCAACGAGAGCCATTGGATCTCGTATGAGAATTCTCGTATTGAAGTTCGAGGAATGGAGTGACCAGTGATTTGGATCAAGTATAAGAGATTCCCAGGTGGCAAAATCCCAAAAATCTAGATCCATCGGATTGAGGAAGATCTCAACCGTAGATCACGTAGGAGGTAAGGCTTCAGGAATTCGGGAATCAGAGTTTCGAAAGGTAAGGAAACTCTCTACCGTGGATTTTCGGAGTCACAAAATCCCAAAGAGCGAAAGGAATAGGACCCAATCCTTGGCAGAGGGTCATATGGTCCCATAGAGGTTGAGGGACAATAGTTGTTGGGCCCCAATCAGGTTTTGGGGTTTTGGGACTCAAGAGGTAGAGTTACATGGTCAACACAACTCCCGAAATCACGAAGAGAGAAACATCAAAAGGTGGGTCCGAAGTATTAGCCAGAGGATACATGTGGCGGAAGTCAAAGGAGTGGTCAAGGTTTCGAGGGAATCCTCGAAAGGATGTGGGCTATCGATCTAGTTGGATCATAGCCGTTGGTTCAAGAGGGACATGGACCGTTGATCTCTCAACAAAGATATTTCAGCATTTCGGCTACCGAGGATACAAAGGGTAAGAGTTGGGAATCTTGACCCACAAAATCCCGAAAGGATCCAAACCGTCAGATCATGAGAGGCTCACAACCATTAATCTTCCTTTGGAGTAGAACTTTGGAGATTTTGGAGTTTCGTGGTTTCGACATTTCGACAATTCCGAGGACATGGAGCCAGGGCACTTTGCATTGAAAACCCTGACGTCGTGAAACGTGACGTGTCTTTGGAGTAGGGTTGTGGTCACAGAGGAAGCAGTCACATGGAATTAGATTTGGGTAGGGGCTAATCATCGTTGAGCCCATTTCAGCATTTCGGCATTCAGGGATTGAAGAGTCAGAGACTCGACATCAGGATTTGTGAAGTCACGAAATGCGAAAAGCGTCTCTTGGCTTGGCCGAAGGTCATATCTGGTGGTCGTGTGGAGGTGAAACTCACGCCTAGTGCACGTTGTGCAGGTGGGTTTTTTGTGAAGGACCTGTGGATCGGATTCGTGGGGTTCCAGTGAGGGCCCGAAAGAACTATTTCAATTTTGCGGATTCGAAGAAGATCGATCCCATGTGGATCTTGGCTCGAGGGTTGGGGGTCTGCATCATTTGGTATCAAAGCTTGTTTTTGTCTTTATATTTCAGGTAGAGAGAGTAGGAGGAAAAAGAGTAGTCTGATACACATCAAGTGGTATTAGAGCCACTTTCTTTCTGTAGACTATAGGCAGAGGGAGGTAGAGTAGATAAAGAAAATACTATGATACACACCATCAAGTGGTATCAGAGCAGGACTTCATCTGTATATTTCAGGTGAAGAGGATTTAAGAGATTGTTGCAGGATGCAGCAACAAATAGACAGTCAAATGGACTGTAGGAAATGTTGGAAATGCTCTTAGTTGTAGAGTAACAACAACAAGTTTTCCAGGAGGGCAGACAAGAACATGAAGATGGCTACTGAAGGCCATGAGCATGGTGGAAGAGGAGACCACCAACATATGAGAAAATATGAGATGGATAAAGAACTTGCCGAGATAAGAGTGAGGATGGAGAAGCTTGCATTGCAAATTCAACAAGATGCAAGAGAACGATGGGTATATGAATGGCCCATCAGGAGGAAAGAAAAGTGACCAGTCAAGGAGTTGTTGGCCAGAAAACAACAAAGGTTGTTGAAAATATGGCTGAGTTATGCTAAAATCCTCAAAGACATAGAGGAAGTGGTTCATGTGTGTGGACCAGAAGCTGGGAGAAATCTCAGTGATGATGAGGAAGAGGGATCAATTTCATGTCTCATAAACTGCTAGGAGGGCAAAGATGAATTTTCCAATTGCTAGGTGGGAAATGAAATGAGATCATTGGAGGATCTCATAGACTATCAGGAGGACAGCAGTGGAAAATCATATTTCCAGGAGGGAAATGGTATGAGATTAGCTGAAGATATCGTAAACTGCCAGGTGGGAAGAAGTGAACTTTTGAGTTGTCAGGTGGGAAATGGGAAGAGATCAGCAGAAGGTCTCGCATACTGCCAAGGGGGTAGTGGTAAAAGTTCAGATTGCCAAGTGGGCAATGAGATGGGATCACTGGATCTCATAGACTACCAAGTGGGCAGCGGAAAATTCCCAAATTGACGGGTGGGCAAGGGAAAAGAAGTGAGACTGTCTAAAAGTCTCAGGGACTCAGGAGTGAGTTCAAGCCAGCAAGGAGTGTTGATAAGTGAATATTCATGTGGTTTTTTAGACCATGTGAATGAATATGATGACAAGTTAAAAACTTGTACCATCAAGAAGGAGGATCAGAAGAGCATTTTGATGATTGGGGGAATTCAGGTATTCTTACTAGATAGCCCAATTGAGGCAAGAGCATGTGTTGCAGATGCAGCAACAGAAGGAGGACAACCAACAGAGACTGTCAAAGAAGAGGAAGAAGGGGAGAAGACACTAATGTTTTCCCAAGGAGAAGAAGAAGAGAATTTAACCAAGTTGCTCAAAATTTTCAGCCAGGAAGCTGAAACAAAAATAACTGTAGCACTGGAGTCTACAGCAGAAGAGGAAGTAGACAGCACAGATTTTGTTGATCTGTACCAAGAATTGGAAGCTGTGGAGAGAAGGATGATGGTACAAAGCTTGCACATCCAACAGCCTAAGTTGGAGACAGGTAGAGGAGCATACCAGCCTGGGGATAAGCTGGAAGAAGCTGAGTAGCAGATTAGTAATGAGACTGCAAAGTTGGAGTTTGTAGCAGAGTGGCCACTTAGTGCCATAAAGAGAGATAAAGATAGCAGGGGAGATCGAGAAGATATGCCCATTGAGAGGAAAGAAGTGTGGCAGAGAAGACTCCATACAAACATCCAGCCACTTGAGTAGGTGGACAAGGTGACAGAGGAAATTAGAAGGTTGATGTTGAGTTCAGCAGCAAAGACTGCCAACAACGAGAAGTTGAGCATAAGGGAACCTTCCATAGCAACAGGGAAGCATAAGTAGTAGCAGCAGCGAAGCGATGGAGCGGATGGAAAGCTCCAAAGAACTGTTTGGGATCCAGGTGGATTTCAAT
>JASDQU010501556.1:36836-52752 GCA_032191745.1 Picea mariana | reverse complement strand
CCATAGATCTGAGCGCCGCAATCTGGACCGTCAAAAAATGCAGGGAACATAATTTAGGAGCGGAGAAACATGTGTTGGGAAGACTTAGGATAAGTGCATCTTATGGGTTTTTCCCAAACTTTTCACATAGATGTCACCAAGGGGCTTCGACCAAACTATCTTTTAGGATTTTGAGACATGGTGCAATCTTGACATCGAGCTGGTTTTATTGGAAAGGGGCAATAAAGCAACTAACCTACTTGCTAACCTATCTTCCTATGACAATTAACCTAGATTAAATAGTTGGGTTAAGAAATTACTCTACCTTGGGGCTATCTGACTAGGATTAGACAGTCTGGCCAGATTTATTCACTAATCTAACCTAGACATTTTGGATAAGGTTAAACTATTTAGCCAAATTATTCACTATCCTATCAACATCAAATTTAAAAAGAACTTGGCCATGCTTAAATGGTATGGACCAAGTTGCCATTATTGCATGGGGCTTTTATTTCAATTTTTTATGCCCTCTTTTCTTTCTTTTATTTTCTTTTTCTTTTCTTTTTCTTTTTCTTTTTCCTTTTTTCTTTTTCCTTTTTTCTTTTCTCTTTTTCTTTTTTCTTTTCTTTTCAAATTATTTGCAGAATGAAAAATCATTTGTCAACAAAACACTAGAGACAGATAATATCTCAGTCACCAGTTGATCCCCTAATTTATAGGGTGATAACAGCTACAAATAGTGAATTCTCCACTTCTAGTTGCAACTAAATTATTTTTAATTATTTTCTTATTGCAACAACTTAACCCATGATTTACTCCTAGTTTCACTCACTTGACTAGTCAACTTCTTCTAGGATCTTCTAGAATAATTTTGACTTCTTTGACTTCTATATAACTCATGAGGGTTCTCCAACTTCACAAGACCATAAGTCTAACCGTGAGGAGTTATGTGGCGTTCCACACATCACCGGAAATGGAATGAAATGTACTATCCATCTAAAATAGTCTTACCTAAAAATACATTAAAGTTCATACCATTATACATCAATCAAACTGAAGTCCCTTATCCATACTGTTGGAGCTACCATAATCTTCTACCAGACTTGCTTCAAGGGTTAACATCAATGAAAACCAACCCAATTAATAAATAGTGATCAATTGAAATAGATGGGTTAACATCGTAGCAGAGTCGTAGATAGTTTTTATGCAGTGGTTTCATGAGATATTTGGCAGATACATATGACATATGAACATAAATGGATTTCATGAGATATTTGGAAGGTATAGAAGATATGAATCAGAGAAGATATATGATAGTGGATTAAAGAATATTAACAATTGGAATCAGTGGAATCATTGACAGATGGAATTAGTTAGTCACGGGAAGGAAAGAAATGAAAGGCACAACAAAACATGGGAAGATAAGCCATCAACAGAAGCTATATCGTTAGAAAAAATTTGTTGAATTACATAGTCATTGATATCTAAGTTGTGAAGTTGACAAACCATGAATTCGTGAAGAAAAATAACTTTGAATGCTTTTTATATAT
Source organism: Picea mariana (assembly GCA_032191745.1). NCBI lineage: Eukaryota > Viridiplantae > Streptophyta > Pinopsida > Pinales > Pinaceae > Picea > Picea mariana. The sequence continues at coordinate 51,223 of JASDQU010501556.1, read as the reverse complement.
GTATGTGAATTACACGAAGAAGCACCAATGGACAAGAAACACCATAAGAGAGAAAGGAAGTATATATAGAAAACCCCACATTTATCTACATGACATCTTGCATAGAATTCAAAGGGAGATATATCGCCAGAGAGAGAAATTAGAATAGAAGCATGAAGACAGGGGGAGACATATCGATAGGGGGAGTTACCCTTTTGTCTATGATGTCAAAGAGGAATAAAGTGCAAGATCAGAAAAGAAATATAATAACCATGAAGATAGGGGGAGAAACCCCAAAGGGAGATACCCTTTACCATTGATGTCAAATGGGANAAAACCCCACATTTATCTACATGACATCTTGCATAGAATTCAAAGGGAGATATATCACCAGAGAGAGAAATTAGAATAGAAGCATGAAGACAGGGGGAGACATATCGATAGGGGGAGTTACCCTTTTGTCTATGATGTCAAAGAGGAATAAAGTGCAAGATCAGAAAAGAAATATAATAACCATGAATATAGGGGGAGAAACCCCAAAGGGAGATACCCTTTACCATTGATGTCAAATGGGAATAGAAACATGAGAAGAGATAGATGAGGAGCATTGGTCACATGTGGAGTATGATTGTTTCCATCAATGCCAAAGGGGGACATTGTTTGATAGTTGGTTTTCATTGATGTTGTTGGATAGTTGGTTGTCATTGATGTCAACATAAGTGATTGTCATTGATGTCAACATATGTGATGGGTTTATTTGGATAAGTCTCCAAATTGGTCCCCTTATGGCATAGCTCTAAGCATGGTTCTCATGGGAAGACACTTTGAAGAAGTCTACAAGAAACCCATAGGTGTGGTCATGAAGCAAGAAGTTGTTTAAGGAATAAGGACATGAAAGATAGTGTAAGTATAGGTAACACACTCATAGATGGATATTCCTCATCGTGTCATTTCCAACGGTAGGTGGTACATCATGTAGTTCCTCATGGTTGAGGAGTTATGAGGTCATGAATTTGGAGTCCTTGATGAATGGTTAAGAAGAGCGTAAATAGTTACAAGTCATTAACTAAAGGGTAAAGTGGTTGTAACAAGAATTCCTAAAGTTAAGGATAGAAGTTATTCAGAAAAGGTATAAATACACAACAAAAAGCCTCTCATTTGTATATTCACACACAAGTTTATTGAATATCTTCTATGTGAGCAAGTAATCTATTGGAGAATATGTTACCGTGAGTCTGAGACGGTGAAGGAAGTGTGAAGGTGAAATTTTGGGATCACTGAGGAGAGAGATGGTTTCTGAGAAACCCTAATTTTCTTGACCCCTTTGGGTCAAACTATTGGCGTCCCATGTGTTTCTTAGTGTCTGTCACGCGAGGCTTCACGTGACACTCGTCTTGGTTCTACAAGGCTAAGAAAAAATTGAGGAAGGATGCTAGTGTCAGGTTGTTGATACCAAGGAAGAGATACATGTATGAAATGTCATGTATCAGGTCAGCTACAGGTGTAAAGGTATGTTATGCTATGTGTTTTGAGGCTTGCATCTTGGAAGGTTTATCACATGCTTGAGGCATGTCTTTGTGAGTTCTGTTGTATGCCTTGAGGCACATCTTGTATACTTGGCATGTGGTTTATTGTATGGTATATTCTTGAGGAATACCATGAGTGATATGGAACATGTTTGATGGTATCTCTTGGTACATGGTTTATGGATGTTGGCACATGCTTGAGGCACATTGTTTGAGGTACATATACGTTACATGTTGATGATGTGATGGTCATTCCTTTGGTATATTGTTGAGGCATTGGTATATGCTTGAGGAACATATTTGGTGCATGGTGTGAGGCATATTCTTGGTACATGTATGAGGTGCATTTCATAGTGATATTGATGCATGTTTGAGGAACTTCTTGATGAGGCTATGACACATGTTTGAGGTACATGCATTGGATGTTGTGGAACATGCTTGATGAATCTCTTGGTGATGTTGGTACATATTGAGGTACACCTTGGTGATGTTATGGTACATTGATTAGAAGCATATCTTGGCTATATTGGTATCTTGGCTATCTTAGTTATGCTTGAGGCACTTCATTGATGATATATAATGGTACATGGTGTATGGAATGATTGAGACATATCATGAGTGATATGGTATATGGTTGATGCATGAGATGGTATAGGTTTGATACATGATTGATGTACATGGTATGGTACAGATTCTCGTACATGGTTGATGTACACGGTTTATGGTTTATTTACATGGTTTAGTGATGGTCTTTGGTATCCATGTGAGTGGATCTAGTTATGGTTGGTTGATCAATGATAGAGACAGTGACAAGTTGGATGATCGGTTGATCATCAGTTACATGTTGATGTGACAGTGATAGTGATGTATCAGTGACAGTGACAATGATCGTAACAGTGAAAGTGATAGTGACAGGTTGTTGTATCAGTGACAGTGGTATTTACAGGTTGATTAGTGGTAGTGACAATGATTCTACACTTATATTTCAAGGCAGCGGGAAGGGGCAAGGAAAACGAGTCATAGCCTCCTTCCGTTTGGTGCTGGAGAACTCAAGGAGTTGGAGATTCCTTTAGGTTGGTGCTTGTAAATCAGGGGGTCGTAGCCTCCTTCCAGTTTGTTCCAGAGAACTTGGGGAGTTGGATCATCCTTCAGGTTGGTGCCTATAAATCATGGGGTCATAGCCTCCTTTTGGTTGGTGTCGAAGAACTCATGGAGTTGGAGCTTCCTTCAGGTTGGTTCTTGTAAATCAGGGGTTTGGTACCTCCTTCTGGATGGTGCTAGAGAATTTGGAGGTTGATGCTTCCTATGAATGTATTCTTGATATATATAAGAACACATTTTGTGGTTTTCTCCCATTTGGGTTTCCACATAAATTCTGGTGTACTGTGTATCTGATGTGATATTGTTGAATTGTACTGCTTGGTTATATGCTCATGATATATTGAATGCAAACATAAATGATATACTGTTGATAAAATTGAAGATTATATATCGTGATTGAAAGTGGTAAAAAGTGTTCATATTGATTCACCCCCCCCCCCTCTCAGTATTCTGACACATAGGGGCGAACAAACATGTGTGCAACCTTTATAGGAGTGTGGATGCAATATATAGTCATAGATTCAATAGCTACAAGGATTCAAAAGTCACAAGTCTTAACAAACTGAATTAGAAACTCAGCTACTAAATTGCAATAAGGAAGAAATTGTTTATGAAAACCTCCACTTTCAAAAAAAAAATTCAACAAAATCTTCAATTTAGAAAATGTTTCCCCAATAAGTGAAAAATAGCGAAAATGTTGCCCCAATAAAGGAAAAATACAGAAAATGTTGCCCGGAAAAAGAAAAAATAGCAAAAATGCAGAGTGAGTTTGTTGCACAAATGTGTTAAAAGCATTTTGATCGAAATAATTTATACCTTTTCGTGCCAAATCTTTGTGTCCCTCCATTTTTTTTTCGGCCAAAAGAGATGTTTTCATCCAAAACTTGGTTTTTTCTTTAAAACTAAATTTCAACCAAGAAACACTAACTTTCGGACGAACTATTAGTTCAACCGAAAACCTGCACCTATGGTACTTTTCATAAAATTGTCACTTCTCTTTAGCTTAGTCCAACTTTGGAAGGATCGGACTCCTTAAAATACTATGAGTCTGGTTTAAGAAATAATACCGACATTTTTAGAGTTGAAATTACTTTCATTTGATACAGTTTGTATTCAATTTAATTGTTTTTTAGGAATTTTAATTAGTTTTATTAAAAAATATATGCATATTATTTTTAGATGACATAATGATTTAGTAAAATGAAAAATCAATATCTGTAATAATGCACAATCGAAAATTATGGAAAATTTGTATTACAGAACCTTTCATTGTCCTCTTCAAAAGGGTATTTTTAGAATTTACTTTTGAATCAAAATTAAGGCACATATATGGAGTCTCGCTAAATGTGTTTAAAATCTACAACTTTTTTAGATTGGTCAAATTCAAAAAATTGTAGTAATTATAATATCCATCCATTAAATTCAAAACTATAATCATACTTTGATATAGTCTATTTATATTGTTGCAACATATTTATTTTTTCATAAACAAAATTTCAATAATGAGTACATTTACGTATAAAAACATAACTCATTATTAGTCCCTTCATTTTTTAGGGAACATATTGTCAAACAATTGCTAAATTGACATATCAAATGTTTATAAAAAAATTTCAAAAAATAGTCAATAGAAAACTAACAAAATTCATGACAAGTTTTGTTTTTATTGTAAAGTGAATTTCTAAATAATAAAAATTTTTTTTTTACCGAAAGTTTAAAAATTTATGAAAATATTTTTTATTTTCTCAAAAAACAATGAAAATAGACACCCACATTCATTATTTTAGCCAATAGTCAATTAGTGGAAGCCTTAGATCTTGAACCTCTTACAAATCAAATAGTGGACACAACAAAGCTTTTGGTTCTCTTCAATTTCTAATGGAGAATGAAATTATGGAGTGGAGTAACATAGCAACAATAGTCATATCCATCCACTTAACAAAACTACGATAGTAATACCATCCAATAACCATTAACACTCTCAGAACAAGCATTAAAAATAAATAGGGGAAGCAGAGTAAACACTTATGACAGATTCTCACTGCACATAAAATCAATCACATAGTAGACACAAAAATTTTAACTTGGAAACCCAAATGTGAAAGCCAACTTCGAACGGTTGCTCAATTTTTTTGGTTATAATGCAACTCATGGCTTTATGGCCATTGTATAACTTACACAACTCCTTCTTTACATTCTCCTCTCCTAACGAAAAACACCCTTTGAGAGTTAAATCACAAAAAGATATAGGAGAATTAGTCGACAATGGAAAGACCAATAAACTCACATTTCATTTCTCATTCATCTCTCTTTTCTCTCCCATTTCCCTTTTCTTTTACATTTAATTCCCTTTCCATTTCATGCATTTATTGTTTAAAACTTTCATTGTCTTTTCTTTATTAATATTCATTCATTGTTAATTTGCAGTTGTATACAAACATTTGATTGTGCTAAGATCCATTTGAATCAATTTTGAAAAACATTTTAAAAATATTTTTAATTAAAAAAAAACATTAAAGTTATTTGCTATTAAATTTTTAAAGAAATGTGACTAAATTGTATATCCCATGTGAACCCTAACTCTCTAATAAAAAGCTTTAAGAAATGTAAATATTTTATTCTCTAATAAAAAAAAATTAAAAAATTAAATACTTTATATTTTAAAAAACCCTTATCTCATTAGTAACAAAATTAAAAAAATAAATAAACAAAAAATTTTAAAATGAAAAATGAAACAAAGATATCATGGTAAATCATTATTTTAATAATGATTCAAAATAATTATTTAAATTTAAAGTTAATTGTTAATAAAAACTACTCTAAAACACCATGTCAAAATGAGTAATTTTAAGTAACAAAATTAAAAAATAAAAAGTGAAACAAAAGTTTAGAAAATAAAAAATGAAATACTTTTTTAGGGTTTTGAAATTTTTTTTTGCAGTTACTCTCTATGATAATACTTCTTTGTGGTTATTTTCGGTGATAATACTCTTCTGAATGGGAATAATACTTCTTTCTGGTTTTGAATGAGAACATTTTGTCTCTGCGGTTTTGAACAAGAATAATATTTCTCTGTGGTTTTGAACTCTCGGTGATGGGAACAATCTCTATTGTTTTGAACGAATATTTTTTAGGTATTTATTAAGTTGATAATCTCTATGGTTTTGAACTCTCGGTGGTGGGATTAATATTTGCAGTTTTGAACCTTTTTTATGGGAATAATCTCTATGATTTTGATCTGTTAGTGATGTGAACCACTATGCGGTTTGTGTGGAATAATCTCTATGGTTTTGAACTGTTGGTGATGAGACCAACTCTACGGTTTTGGGTGGAATAACTCTACGGTTTTAAACTCTACGAGCTTTAAAATTCACAGTTTTGCGAACTTTGAGGCCTTTGAACTTTGCAATGACGTGAATATGTACTTTGTTCTGAACTGTGCAGTGATACATTGTGGCTTTGCAATTCTGGCTTCTTCCACCTACTTAACACCTAAGCATTTGTTCATAAACTAGGTGAGTCAGTTGTTACTTATTTTCTCTTCTTTTTAGTATGAGCACTCCACCACTTCCAAAACCTCATCCAGTCAAGGGGAAGTCATTCAAAGTCACCCTAGAGAGTCTTTACAAATATAAAGAATCATTAGAAAAAAGGAGAGAAGAAAGAGATGAAAAACTCCAAATAAAATTATAATCATTAGAAAAAATGAGTGAAAAAAGGAAGTAAAACTCCAAATAGAGTTAGAGGCAACGCTTGATAAAAAATTTAGACTCTTCAAAGAGATGATTCAAACACAGATAGAGGATATATTATTAAGGTTCAAGAGTCAATTGCTGACAATGGAGGCTAGAATACAAGAAATGGAAAAACAAAAAAAAACAACTTAAGAAAGAGAGGTTGAAGAAAATCGCAACTTGAGAGATATAATTAAAGAGCTAGAAGAAAAACTAACCCAGAATTTGGCCCTAAGTAGTCTGAAAAACAAATTGGAATCAAACCCAACAAAGAGGAAATGAATAATTTAATTGAATTGGATCATGAGAGTAATAAAAGAGCCTTGAACCTCATAATCTTTTATATAAAAGAACAACAAGAGGAGGAAAAACAGAGTTCCTAGGAAATACCTTTGGGGTAGTTTGGAAGAGATAAAGTTCCTTTCTAGTTGATGGGTGCTACTATAAGGTTTTATGAGAATGTTTTTTTCAATTTTAAGAACAATGAGGGTTGGTCGGAAAAAATTAACTACAATATTGGACTTAAGCAAGGTTGTCCCTTGTCCCCCACCCTTTTTGGCATTTACATTGACAAGTTAGAAGAGTGTTTGTAAGAAGCAAGTTGTGTCAGCCCAACTCCCACTGGTATAGTCATCAATCTTCTTCTTTATGATGATGATATCGTTCTTATGGTGAGGAATCCCCACGATCTTGGAGAGAAACTAAGAATCCTCAAGGATTTTTTCTCCAATATGGGTATTGAATGTCACTTCCCCATTTCCTTATCCCCAATTCCTTCAACTCAATGCAGCTGCCTAATGTCAATGACCTTAAATTTGGCAATCTCTCCAAGGGATAAAGCTCCCCTAGTTGAAAACATCTATCCAAATGTAACTTCTCCAATTGTGAAAACTTGCAAATACAATTGGGTAGACTTCTTCCATGGTAATTGGGTAGACTCACAAATATCTATTAATTCTACTTTTTATAAGAAAAACAATCTAGATAGAAATTGTCCCTATAATACTTTAGAACAAGATATTTACAATTTGAAAAATGAAGGTAATATCATACTGCTAGGAGAATTTAATGATAGGACTGCAACTAACCAAGCTATTATTTTAAGCAATGATTCCAACCATAATACTGTATGGCTAGAGGAGGACCTTGTTTTAGATGATAGCTACAAAAGAATCTCTAAACACCTGACCGAGAATTTGTTTGGTACTAAGCTAGTCAAGCACTGTAGTTCTCAAGACCTTATAATTTGCAATTGAGTATTGAAGTGGCCAAACTCCAATGATATGACTTGTATTCATGGTCTAGATAGTAGTTTCATGGATTATGTGATATTTGATATCCCCATTTCCAACCAAATAGTAACTTTTGACCTTTTAAATGACCATGAACCTGACTCTGATCATAGACCTTTAACCCTAACTCTAAACTTTGTCATGCACAAGAGCAACATTGAAGAAAATTCTAATAATCAAAGGCAACTAGTTTTTGACAAAAGTAAAGTTGATCTTTTCTTAAAGGATTTAAATAGTCAATTATATTTCCTAACTTATAAGGACAACATTGAAGACCTCTACCATAATTTTACAACTACTCTTTCCACCTCTATTAACAAGTTCTCTTTAGAGGTGTCTTGTAAAAAGAAGAATAGAACAACCAACCCTTGGTATTATAAAGAATGTATAATTGCTAGGAAATCCATTAGGGATGCTTCTAATGAATCATTCAAACTCGATAAGATCAATATGTACAAATCCCTAATTAAAAGAAAAAAAGGTACTATATATATAAAAGGAAAGAGTGGCTTTTACACCTATCTAAGCTTCATCCTAAGAAGTTCTGGAGGGAAATTCTTATTTGCAATACTAAAGAAAACAATATGATTCCCTTAAGGGATTGGAATTCCTATCTTAAAAGTCTTTACAAGTTCCCTAATGCCATGGACACCATTCATATTGTTCCTACAAAGGATGAAGTTTTTTCTTTGGATGACATAGAGTTCGGGGTTAAGGAACTTGTAAATGGAAAAGCTAAGGACATTGAAGGCTACCAAGATGAAATTTTTAAAATTGAAGGGCCTATCCTCATCCCTCACATACACAGACTCTTCAATTTACTAGTGAAGTAGGGATTTCCTAAACCCTAGATACAAAGCCTCATTGTACTTATTTTTAAAAACAAGGATAGAAATATTCCCTCTAATTATAGGACCATTATGATTAGCCCCATTTTAGTCAAGCTATATGGAACTATTTTGGAAAAAAATATTATCCTTTGGCTAGAAAGTCACGGTAAAAGAGCTAAAGGTAAGTTGGATTTAGGAGATATCATTCAACTGTGGACCATCTTGTTACCTTTAGGATCATTGGAGAGGAGTTGCGCAATACTAAAACCAATCAAGCCATCTTGTTACCCTTAGGATTATTGCAGCAATACTAAATCCAAACTTTTGTGTTGTTTTGTTGACTTTAGAAAAGATTTTGACACAGTTCCCAAGAAATACCTTTGGGATAGTTTGGAAGATATTAAAGTGTCTTTCGAGGTTAGGGTTTCTACTATAAGATTGTATGATMAAGTTATTGTGAATTTTAAGAAMAATGAGGACTRGTCAAAAGAAATTAACTGCAATATTGGAGTCAAAAAAGGTTGTCCCTTGTCCCCCACCCTTTTTAGCATTTGCATTGACAAGTTAGAAGAGTGTTTGGAAGAAGAAGGTTGTGTCAGCCCAACTCTCACTRGTATAGTCATCAATATTCTTCTTTATGATGGCAATATCATTCTTATGGTGAGGAATCCCCAYGACCTTGGAGAGCAACTAAGAATCCTCAAGGATTTTTTCTCCAGTATGGGTATTGAATGTCACTTCCCCATGTCCCTATCCCCAATTCCTTCTTCCTTCAACTCAATGCAGTGGCCTAATGCTAATGACCTTAAATTTGGCAATCTCTCCAAGGGATAGTGGTTGTATTTCTATGGATAAGTCATCTGCCTCCATTCTTCTAACCACATCAAAGATGCGAGTAGAGATTACCACTCTGCTACCTTTATCATTTCCCACTAGGATGCCCAATTCTTCTTCCAGAGGAAGTGTTGTTCACATGTCATCCAATATGAGAATAAATTTCTTTTCCCTCATACATGCAAATAGATCCATCTTCCCTATCTCAACAGTATAACTGCTCCCAAGATTTAAATTGATTTTCTTTGCAATATCAGTTATCAAGCCCGAAATGCTATAATTTCGAGAAACAATTGTCCAAATTACGGCTTCGAACAACTTACCTTTCTTGTAGGCATTGTGGATTGTTCTGAGCAACGATGTTTTGTCGATATCGCCCATGCCGTAAACACCAATTGTGTGAAATTGATGATCTTCTCGATCGATCCATGTCCCTTGCATCTGGCCAGATTTAATCCCCAATCCCACAAAGCCTGACTGTGGTATTGGCTGAAGCAACACCTTTGATAACAACATTCGGCATTGCCAATTATTTAAAAATCCCTTTCAAGATCGATAAAGAGACAATCGAAATTTGCATTCCATTCTCTAACTTGTGTGGAGATTCTTGGTCTGCAGAGGAAGAAATATAGACATTGTTTCTGTTATTGGGAGTGATCCATGACGCATTTGGCATCTTGAAGTGATCTGGAAAGATATTTTAATGACTGTGGTTGAGTTTTTAATTGCATGCGTTAATTAACCATTTAAGAAGCTGAATGAAAGAGGATGAATTTAATGAGGGAACATAGTAGCCATAAAACAGTATACAGATCTGAACTAAAGCAATAAGAACAACAAACCATAACAAGAGAAGTGATAACAGAGTTCGGCACAAAATTGCCTATGTCTCTGGGCCTTTGTCTCAGTGGGGGAGGCTTCTTTATTTATGTTCAAAGCTCAAAAAGTACATCGAAACAGTGCCATTAGGCTACAAGACTAATCTGGTCATGTTCTTTTAGATCTCTAGAACCTAGCAAAAGAAACGGCATGCAAAATGGATGATCGGAGATCCCAAAAATGGCCCACAAGCGTCTGCTCCTCAATAGCTTCCCTGCATAAAAATGGCTTTGGCTTGGCTTCCCTTTAGCATAACTCTGCTCTGACTATCCTCCATGGCCTCAAACAGGCCTGGTTTATATAGATCCGAAGTTGGTTATCCATCCCCCACTTCCTCCCAAAATCTGGCCTCCAAAAATGCCCAATATCTCCCAAAAATGGGCCAAATCCTCCATTAACAGGCTTAAAAATCATAAATATCTACTAAACTATGGTCAAAAACCCATTTTTAAACAAAATATGCAAAGTATCCCCTAAATGGGTGCGTGCCCCTGATCTCATGGCACCTGCATAGGATCCAAGGCTAAAAAGGGAGGGCGCTTAGCTGGGCTAAGCCCCTTTTGGAGCGCACCCCCCTAGTCTCATGGGATTCTCCTCAAAACCAGTGTTGAGGCTTATCCATTGGGCGCCCCCCTTGTTACTTTATCACCTTTATTTATATTATTTTGTATTTAGTGTTACAAGCATCACCAAGGGCACGTTGGCAAGGGACCTTTGTCAAAGGCTTGGGCTGACCCAAGAGGTCATGGGATAAAACCCCATGGACTCCAATAAAAAATTTTCCACCAACCATTAACCAATACCATGGTGCCACGTGGCACCCAACCATTTTCCAAAAAAATGCCACTTGTCAGTAGTTGGTTGGATCCCTGTCACTGACCAGTCACCTTCTGCTAGACTGCCACTTGTTGCCACTTGTCTCTGCCATGTCAACACTGTTTATGTCATGCTGATGTCATCATTTGACTGGACCTGTTGACTTTTTCCCTGTTTGGGAAAATGGCCAGAGTATGATAACTCTCGCATACAACGTCCATTTGAGAAAGTAAATATATGGTCAAAATCGGGAGAATGAGCCGGATGCAATGGCGTTGGTTTCATCGAATTCTGAGCACTTTCATTTTTGAGCCTTTTTTAGCCCTGTCAGGCTCCTGGATCCGATTCTGGATCACGCCTCCCCACTAAAGGACCTTTTGGTCCCCAAAAGGTTACTGAACAGTCAACAAGCTCGAGATAGGCCACCCAACTTGTCCTCTGTCTCTGAACTCTGTCCTATGCACCTGTCTCATCAAGATCAACTATAACACAATCATGACAACTGACAACCTATTGTTAGCCATTTGAACCTTGTTACATCTTATAGAAGCCACTATCATCCATGTAGAAAACATTACTAATGATAGCATCAAAAATACGACTACAAATGAGCTGATATACTTGTAATATTTGCATGACATGAGCTTATCTTGAAGCAACTTATGATTGATTTTCCATTCAATAATCATTTCTTGTTTTTGCTTAATATCGATTACTTCATTTGAAACAATTATTGGTTTGTTGCTTGCTTGCACTGCCTTATTTAATTGTTCCATTGTTTTAAGTGTTTTATTTTCCTTAACATGACGAGCATGAACCACATAATCTTGACCTGCTTTTGTTAATTGATATTGATTCTTTGTCATGTAGAAGATTGTCTTACGATCATATAAGTATGGACTACCTAAGACCATTCCACATTCTCTTAACGACACTACATCACATGTTACTTCATCCACATACTTAGATGAAATTGCAAATTTGATTGTGCACTACTTTGTTATGTGCATTTGATGATGATTGCTTATCCATTTAAGTATGTAAGGCTTATGATGTATTTATGTTTTTAACCCTAATTTCTTAACGAATTCTTCTAAGATTATATTAGATTGAGATCCATTGTCGATTAATGTGTCTATCTTAGTGTGTCGCATGATTACCCTTATATGAAACAAGTTGCTTCTACAATTTATTTTAAAATGTAGAAACCTTGGAGAATCTTACTAATCCTTCATATGCCAACTATAAATGTTTGGCGATATTTTTGTAAAAATATTCAAATTTATAAGGATTTTATATAGTTTTTATAAAATTTTGCCAATTTTTAAGGTAAAATAATTTTATCCTATAGAATTTGGGCGAATCATTTTTAAAATAGCGAATCTCATTTTTGGAAAAACCATAGAAAATTAGCCCATGAGAAAAATTTAGCCCCTAAAATCATCCATGAGTCAATCAATGCCTTCACCAATTTTACCTGTTATACCAACCAATGAGATATTTGATTCATCACAGAAACCTCATCAAGGTTAGTGGGTACAAACATGAATATAGTGTTTCTAATATGCACAGGTAAACCTCCTATATACTTCATAAGAGTTTCTTGTGTTTGAAAAGGGATATCTAACATCAATGCCATTTTTCGAAAGCCATCAATATACTCTTGCACTGTTTGTCATTTTCTTAGTTTTAAAGATTGCCATTCAATTAATGTTTTTTCTTTATAAACCAAAGGATATAATTGCTTCCTAGGTGCAGAAATAAAGCTTTTCCATGATGGAAATACATTACCCACTTGTTGTGTTCCCTTTTGCAACTTGCTTTGCCACCAGATGAGAGTTGTGCCTGCAAGTCTCAAAGATGCCAACTTAATTTGTGTGGCCTCATCATTGATCTGTTGCACACTGCAGTAAACCTCCATATGTCTGATCCAATTGTCAAGTTTCTCTGCATTTACTTCACCATCATATATGGGTAACTCAAATTTAACATCAATTTTTAACAATGGCATTTCATTATTATGCTTATGAACATGTTTCTTTGCATTAGATTTAGAACTTGAACTTGAAGAAGAAGGATAAGAAGGAGGTGATGATGGAGGTGAAGGAGGAATCTAAGGATGATCCTCTTCCTCTTCACTTTTTCCCTTTGAAGATTCACCCAAAACTGGTCTCTTTCGTTCCAAGTAATCCTCGTACAAAACTTTCACCATCTCTGACATAGCAAGGAAAGTTTTCTGGAACTCTTTCTCATCCTGAGAAAGCCCTTCTTCCGATGCCATCTTCTCGTTGTGAGAAGATCTATTTCTCAATCCAATTAATGGATTCTCTGCAACAAGATCGCCTTCACCACGTTGTAGATTTTCCTTGGTTAACATGCAAAACTCAAATCCAAACATCAACTAGCTCTGATACCACTTGATCCGGAAAGATCTTTTAATGACAGTGGTTGAGTTTTTAATTGCATGCGTTAATTAACCATTTAAGAAGTTGAATGAAAGAGGATGAATTTAATGAGGGAACATAGCAGCCATAAAATAGTATACAGATCTGAACTGAAGCAATAAGAACAACAAACCATAACAAGAGAAGTGATAACGGAGTTCGGCACAAAATTGCCTACATCTTCGGGCCTTTATCTCAGTGCGGGAGGCTTCTTTATTTCTGTTCAAAGCTCAAAAAGTACATCACAGCAGTGCCATTAGGCTACAAGACTGATCTGGTCATGTTTTTCTAGATCTCTAGAACCCAATAGAATAAACAGCACGCAAAACAGATGATCTGAGCTCCCAGAAATGGCCCACAAGCGTCTGCTCCTCAATAGCTTCCCTGCATAAAAATGGCTTTGGCTTGGCTTCCCTTCAACATAACTCTGTTGTGACTGTCCTCCATGGCCTCAAACAGGGTTGGTTTATTTAGATCTGAAGTTGGTTATCCATCCCCAACTTCTTCCCAAAATCTAGTCTCCAAAAATGCCCAATATCTCCCAAAAATGGGCCAAATCCTCCATTAACAGGCTTAAAAATCATAAATATCTACTAAACTATGGTCAAAAACCCATTTTTAAACAAAATATGTAGAGTAGCCCCTAACTAGGTGCGCGCCCCTGATCTCATGGCACCTGCATAGGATCCAAGACTAAAAAGGGAGGGCTCTTAGATGGGCTAAGCCCCTTTTGGAGCACGCCCCCCTGGTATCATGGGATTCTCCTTAAAACCAGGGCTGAGGCTTATCCATTGGGCGCCCCCCTTGTTACTTTATCACCTTTATTTATATTATTTTGTGTTTAGTTTTATAAGCACCACCAAGGGCGCATTGGCAAGGGACCTTTGTCAAAGGCTTGGGATGACCCAAGAAGTCATGGGATCAAACCCTATGGAATCCAATAAAACTTTTT
>JASDQU010501556.1:7066-25150 GCA_032191745.1 Picea mariana | reverse complement strand
ATATATATATATATATATATATATATATATATATATATATATATATATATATATATAATTTATCAATTTAAAATTAGATTTCACTTATAAAGTGGAAATAAAAAATTGTAAATAAATTTGACTATCTATTTAGAAATCAAAAGATATAAAAATAAAATAAAACTAAAAGATATATGTGATGTTATGTAGCCTTACACCTACATCTAACATAAAAACATCTCTAACTTATATGGAAATTTAAATAAACACTATCTTTAAAATGTTTAAACATTGAACCTACATCTAACATAAAAACAACTAACTTATATGGAAATTTAAATAAACACTATCTTTAAAATGTTTAAACATTGAATATAAAAATGTTTAAACATTGAATATAAAAACATGCTTAAATAATAAGAATAAAAATTTAAATAACTTATGATAAATGTGTTCAAACATTCAAAAAAAAAATTTAAATAACTTATAATAAATGTGTTCAAACATTCAAAAAAAAAATGATATAGTGTTTGAATATTTATGATCCCATGAAAAAATGAATATTTATGAATGCATGAAGGCTCTTTAGTGGGGTTAGTGTCCAATCCTTTGTCTTTCCTATAGTTTCGCTTTCACTTTGTACAACCATTGAACTTTTTAAAGCTACATGATGTTGGAGTTATCCTTTAGATTTAAACATTTCTTAGGCCTCTCATAGTGTTGAAAGTAAGTTTGTACACTGTGGAATTTTAGTTCGTATTTCCATAAGTTTCGATTGGTATTTGTTTTGGGCATTTTGCTTTGTTGACTTTTCATAAGAGATGATATTGTATATGAATATTATTATTTAATATGAAAAAAGATCGTAACTGAAAGATAGATACTCACAGAATAACAAGATATATCCCCAGGCAAAACCTGAAGGGGGATAAAACCCTGCAAACTTTCCTCATTACAGATTCCTTCAACGTGTACAATGTCATACAATGTGCTTTCATGAAATCAAGAACAAAGAGACCCAGATACGAACCAATAATAATCTCCTAGATAAGTGTGTACTACTCTCTTGTACTTATATTTAATGAATGATCAAAATGACTCAATATAACCTCTATTTATACTCTAAAAGACCCAAAATGCATGACTTATCAATAAACCCTTTCACAATTACACTTAGGAATAACCAATACAATTACACTTAGGAATAACTTTTGAAATTACATAAAATCTCAGCACTCCCTCTTAATGAGGAAGGTATTCTATCTTACACAAACTCTAACATTGTTGCCATCCACATGAGTTCATGACCATTGACTATCAGACACACGAATCTATACATCACAGGAAATCCACAGCGACTTCACAACATGCATCCAAGTCCAGTGGGTAGCTCTCCAATAGCTACAACATGTCATCATGAAACTATCCAGTTTCCCGCATAAAACTTAGATATATTTATGCATGGCATCTAGTACCCTATGATAACATATGTGCCTCATCTCTTCAACATGCATCCAGGGTCGATGGGTATCTCTCTAATAGCTACAACATGTCATCATGACATCCACTAGCCTGCGATATCATCTGAAGCCATCACTCCCTCTTGAAGAGGGACTACGTCGAGCTTGTCCTTGAAGTACTCGAACTTTGTCCTTGACAACATCTTTGTCAGCACATCTGCAACCTTCTCATAGGTAGCCACATATTGGAGCCTCACTGCTCCCTTTTGCATTATATCCCTGATATAGTGATACTTAATTTCGATATGTTTCGACTTATCATAAAACAGGGTTCTCTGACAACTTTATACAACTATGGTTGTCGCACAAGATACAAGTCACCTCCATCGCAATATCAAATAATCCAGTCAACAATTTTTGAAGTCATATTGCTTCGTGACTTGTTGCACAAGCTTCCACATACTCTGCCTCAGCCGTAATGAGTGCTACACATGATTGCTTCTTACTGATCCATGAAATCATATCGGATCCCAAAGTGAAGCAACATCCTAATGTACTTTTTCAGTTTGCAACACTACCGACCCAATTTGAATCTGAATATCCAAGTAAATTGATCTTACTATCTACAACATACTCAAGCCCATAATCCATTGTACCTTTAAGGTACCTCATCACATGTTTTGTTGCGACCAAATTAACCGGCCTGAGCTGCTCCATATACTGACCTAGGGTGTTCATAGAAAAATATATATCTGGTCTCGTGTTCATCCAGTATATCAACGAACCCACCATCTGCATGTATAAAGTAACATCCACAGTCTCTGAAGTTGTATTCTACAACAACTTCAGATTTGATACCATAGGTGTAGCCATGGCCTTGCAATCCAACATCCCAAACCTCTTCGGGATTTCCACTTCATACTTCACTTGATTCAAAAAGATCTCATCATGTCTTTGCCATACTTCTAATCCCAAGAAGTTATGCATCAATCCTAGATCCTTCATCTCGAACTCTGAAGTGAGTTCCCTTTTGTGCCCATCGATGAGCTTCTCATCCCCTGTAAGAAATAGGTCATAATACTAATATCGAGGGGAAACTGTCTTCAACCTTATAGTAAAGGTTGGGATCTATATTACTCTTGGATGAACCCAAGATGATCAAGTAACTATCTATCTTGGCATACCATGCCCTGGGTGCATGCTTAAGCTTTTACAAATCTTTCTTCAATAGACATGGGACTCTTTCCCATTCACAAAACTTTTGTGGCTGCTTCTTCTGGATACTTGGAGAAAACATCTCATCATAATCTTCTCCCTCTTTCTGGGAAAACCCTCTAGTCATAAATATCGCTTTGTACTTGAACTCAATGTGCTTCAACTCGTCATTTCATTTTCATGGCCAAAGATTTCGACAATCACCATTGATATATTCTCGATCAATGCTACAACCTCATAGATCTCCTTATTGTGAAGTTGGGATCTAGGATTGAATTTCCTTCTCCTTCGCACCTCTTCATGTGGTCGGTTCAAATCCCTCTAATATACCATGTCCCAACAGTTCAAAATTATGTAGATCAATTCACATAATCTTAAATGATTTCTCCACTCACCATGTAGAGTATTTAATAAACCTTCAAGTGTTTTCTACTCACCAATGGGTTCAAACAGATCTACACAAGGATCAGATCCATTCTTTATCTCAAGCAACAAAAAATACCATCCATGAGATCTTTGTGCAAGCGCCTTCTCTTTATGATGACCATGATCAATGATATAACCTTTTCCCCACACTAAGAAACAATTGCAGGTCAATACTCCATGCAAGAACTAGTGGTGGCTTTCACAGCAACACATGATTAGAATAGAGACTGCTTCGAAAGCAGTGAGTAATGACACCTTTCCCCAAGATTCCATGCTTAAGAAGCAATCAGTCTTCATCAATGAAAAACTCTTCAACTTGTAGGTAATGATATCATTATGTGCCACACATTAGACCAAAGTGTTATGAGCATCTTCATAATAGCACCACAACACACCAGCACCATTGTACTAATCATAGATGAAGCCTAAAACATCATATAAGAAAGAAAAAAACCATCGGTACTATAATATGAGGCACAAGTTAGCAATGAGTCCCCATGCTTCACAAGATTCAAATGGAGGATATGTATGTTAACCGTATTAGAAGAAATTTCAACTTAAAATGGGCCTCCTAAGGAGAAATCAATAAAATTATAAAATAATGCCATGTAGACATTTTATATTATTATTTCATTTTTATCGAAGTTGCCCATGATTATTTCACTTTTATCAAAGTTGCCCATGAAATAACTATATAATAATAATATGTAATATATAATGTATAATATTATAATATAATATAATATTATATAATATAATGTATAATAATATATAATATTATTATATAATATATATAATTTGATAAATTTAGTTACGTTTTTTTACAGTATATTATAAATTATTATTTAGTATATGTATTGAATTTAATTAATGTTGGTGATCACTAGTGTGATAATTCATTAAAGGCACCTCAATAATACTATCTCTTATTTATTAAAAATATTGGAAAATCAGTTAGTATATTCATTTCACTCAATATGAAAGACAATTTTGGGCAGCCTGTGTAGCAATCATGCTTAGGATAAACAAATTATATTATTAAAAAATTCCACATATCTCCAAATTATATAATAAAAAATTATATAAGACATGCACCTCTTTTGATTTTTAGAATATTTTGATTGGCTAATACATGATGACATGGAATTTGTATTAGGGTTGGTAGGACCATTTTTCAACCAAATTCCCCTTAACTGGAAAGATATTGTGTTCGGGCAGTATGGGGACTTCCAATCCACTACGACCTATCTATTCCTTTGTTTGCACATGTTGATTTTTCCATATCTCATTCAACATCAAGGCACTTTCTCATAGAGATTCACTGACGTCTACGCGGCCCTCTCACTACCCGCAGGTCGTGAAATCCATGCGCACACATAGGACCTTCTTCTTCCCTCGGCCCGAAGAACTCAATGGTTCCTCTAATTCCCTATCGAGAATTCTGCACCCACAGTTCTCTCGCATGATCCCCCTTTATTCACTTTATCGGGAAATCGGAACTCGCGGCTTCGCAAGTTCTCGGTTGATCGTTGGGCTCTCAAATCCCCGAGACCCGATGGTCAGTCAAATCGCTGACTTTTCCCCTGTTGAGGCTTCTGCTCTATCATGACTTCAACCCTATCGCAACTTCGGCTCTATCGCGACTTCGCTATTCGCAATACCAAGTCCTCGAGTTTCCAAACCCTGATACCCGATGCGCCGAAACGCCGATATGATCCTATCATGCTTTCGCTACTCGCAATACCAAACCTTTGGGTTTTCAAACCCCGATACTTGATGCGCCAAAACTCTGATGTGCATGTGTGACTTGACCTGTCCACACCCATCACTTCAATCGGGACTTCGGACTTCGTGGGGTCGTGAATCCTGATGTCCAATGCTCGGAACTTTCACCGCGAAACCCCGATAACTCGCCACCTGTCTTCCACTCTCTCCCGTGGTCCCACACTGCTACATCACAGACGGGATATCGCGTCTCGCGACTTCGCGATTCCTATTGCCAAATCATCGACGCATTTCTCACGAGATCCCGATAGGCGATCTCGCGAATAATCCAACGGCCTTGACCGACTTGGATCGATGGCGTTGCCCATTCCTGAGCTTATACACCTTCCACACCTATGTCGATAACCACCTCGCACCTCTCCGAGATCCAATGATCCTCGGAATTTCACGAGATCTCCTCAGAGGGTCTCGACCATCCATTCTCCCTTTGACGATTCTTGAGAAAAGAAACAAGTGCTTCCCCTCGTAAACTTGTTCTCCTGTGCACGAGCTTTCAACGCTTGCTCGAACGCTTCAGTGCACAACTTCTCTATGCGATCCTTCGGCGAATTCGAAGTCCTACTCCTGTTGAGCTTGTTCTCGACTCTTAAGTCCTTTGAAGAACTTCTTTCACGCACTCCTTGCGGCAACTCTGTAAACACTTCAAGTGTTCCGCCTTCCCTGACTTTGTGCACACCTGCAGCAATAGTCTTTCAAGGCTTTGCTCAGAATCACAACTCTGAGACTTCGTCTAGCCTGCGCACTCCTTGCACGGATCTTCTGTGCTCAACTGCACTTCTAAGACGAATGAGATATCTGAGTCTTCCGTCAACGCACTCCTTGCGGACGTTTTCATCTGCACTCCTTGCACAAAATCTCACACTTAGATAGAAAAACAATTGAAACTCATTCTTTCATCTTCTCAGACTTCAATTCAACCATGAAATCACATACACAGCATATAAAAGAAAATGTATGATAGAAAATAAACATTCATGAGCATAACAACATCAACACAGAGAAATAACACAGAACCATGAATTTGAATCCAATCTTTCTTCTATTAATTCAAATATATGTACATGGCTGTTCTTCATACAATTCTCTGCTTGCTCTTCTCTTCTGAATTCTCTCAATAATCCAGAATAATGTTACAATGTACAATGAGGGTGACTATATCCCGTTTCCCTCTCGAACTCTAAGGCTATCAAATCTAAAATTAAATTCCTATCTACCATCATTAAATCTATTAAATGCCGACTATCTGCCTAAGGACGAGAGCTATCCGCTCAAGGTCCATTACAATATACAAAGTGTGCTTCATTAAATTCACACATAAATGTTTTGGCGCAAAAATATCAAGGAGTTTTCAAAATTTTGTGTTGGCGTTGTCCAGCTGTCCTCCGCTTCTGCGTTGGCTCGCTTGATTTGTTGGCGATGCTCCTGCATCAGTCACCATCCCTCATCTATAGTAATTTCTATACTTCCACCAACACTTCTTATTGTTCTAAGGTAATCGGATGGAAAGTGTTATCTCCCAAAATGAATAAGGCAATTTGTTCCTTTTTGTAGGTGATAGCATGGTCATAAATTAGGGTCCTATATAAATTTTTAGAATTTAGAAGTGTCAAAGTATAGGATTTAAGATGTTCTCCTAGAAATAAATCGATCATCAAAAGGTATTTTCAAAAAATCAAGAAAAATCTTTTCAACATCTAACATCTATTTTGAAGTTGAAGTTAGTTCGTGAAAGCCTCGGGTTTCAACGGCTAAATTGTACTCTCGGCAGCAAGTGAGCCGGTGAAAGTGTTAACACAGGTTTTCCTCCAACGACTCCAGAAACCCAAAAAGGATATGCCGGACACACATCATATGGTCATCATGGAGAGTTAATGGATGCAAATGAGTGGTGTCACATTTTCATCATGTTCTAGCAGGACATCATGATAGATTGTTTCCGCGAATTTCGTGGGGCAGACAGAGAAGGGTTTGAAGACGTGACACACTCTTAATCATCATTGCAACCAGAGGATAAAGTACCAGTTATCTGATGACATCAAATCAAATCACCATTTCCTATTTCAAACTCACGGTGTTCAAAAAATTCTATTATGGGGTTCCATATTTCATTAATAACACAGGTTCATTTTCACCAGCGCCAGCCCTTTCCTTATTAAGAAGTTTACTATTTCAACCGTGTACAAATTAGATGGTGATTAAGTTTCAGATGGAAAGGAAGCAAGGAGGACGACTTCTGATGAAAGAATTAGACAATTTATCTTTTTTGCAGTCTTATCCAGAGGTGCAGAAGTGTTTCTCAGACGCAGGTTGTATGACATATGTGGAAAGGTTGCAGGAAGGCTATCACTAGGCGATAGCAGAGATTTTTTAAAATTCATATGATGGAAGCAAAGCTACAGTGGGATCTCTGGAAATGATAGTTAATGAAGCTGTCATCACTTTAGCAACTGGCTTACCCAGAACAGGCCAAAATTGGTTTAAAACAACAATGACCAAGAATTTGGATTTTAGATCATACCTCAAGACAAAATTTTGAAGAATAACCTGGAAGAAAAGTATCCATGTTTCTTACCTTGAAGATGAATGGAAATATCTGTTCAAAGGCATTCAGTTATACTTAACCTCAGAGGGCAGGTATGACAAGTTAATGTTATATAATTTTAGACTCCTAGATCACTTCATAGGGAAGGTCCTTCTAAATTTGCCTTTATTTCTTCATAGAAGCCTAACCAAGGTGTGTAATAAGATCAGAGCCGAACCATTCAACATCAAAAATGCCCTTTGTAGCACTTTCTCATCTTAGAAGAACTAAGACAGAGAGAAAGAACTTGGTAGCACTTTCTCTTCTGGGAAGGTTTTGAGACCCAAATTCAACCTATAAATGAAAAGAAGAAAGTAGGCAAGAAGCAGTCAACTCCTCAGAGTAGCTCAAGGAGAAGAAGAGCTCTCCCAAAGCCACCAGAAGACAAAAATTCTAGCATAAAGCCAAAGAAAGCTAAAAATAAACTAGATTTTGAAACAAACTCAGAGCAATCCACATTAAAAAGGACAAATGCTATAAATCTACCATACACAGATTTAGACACAGAACCAGAAAAGGAAGATGAAATTCCAACCATCAAAAGTCCAGAGCACTCCGTGGAACCTGCACAGGATTTTGAAGTTTTTACTTCCAAAGATGAAGGTGAAACCTCAAGAAATAAGAAATCAAAGAAATCGCAGAAGGTTAAGGAGTTGAAGGACATAATAGCACAACAGGAGATTCTAGAAAGGGTGATAAAGGCAAGATAGAAATATTTTTCAGAGAATTTTGCAAAGACCAATGCAGCTTTTGAGAAGTTGAAACGTGAAAGTATAAAGGATAAGAAGAAGAAGAAAAATATTACAAAGGATTATAATAGCTTATGGTGGTTAAATAAGCGCCTGAAGAGGAAAATCAAAAAGTTGAAGGAAAAAATTACCACACATCCAGATTTGCAGGTACTGGCACAGGTTATTGTAAATTTGCAGGGAGATCAATCAAATAAACAATGATTTTTGATGGAACAACAGTTTTGAATACGAAAGGTTTTCCTTTTTGATTAAAACAAAGCTTTCACCAGCACAGAAGGTGCAATTATAACCAATTATCTGATGAAAAGTAGAGCTTTCATCAGCTAATTAGCAAATCATAAGGTGAAATAGCTGGTGAAACCGCAGAATAAGAATTTTGAATATTTGAGCTCGAACAGAGCGATTTTTGGGTGATTTAAAGGATTAGAGAGCATCAAAAAGATTAATCACCAAATCATAAAATATTCAGTTTCAAAGATTCGTGGAGATTTTGGAGGTGAATGCTTAGTTGGTCAACTAAAGCTTTGTTCACAACTGTTGAAAGTTTTCCAACTACTGAAGACATGTGTCCTTTCCTCCATGACACATTAGAGACATAGAAATGATGAAGACCAGATGTCGAAGACAAACTTTGAAGACAGTTCGATTAATAGGAACTAGTTCTTAGTTATCCTATTGTATTTAGTTTTGTTTTCTGTTTTCTATATTTAGAAATCTAGATCCATTTTTCAGGGATCTGCGATCTATTGTAAAGGTTATAAATACTTATCATTTTGATAAAGTAAAGGTTCGATTTTGGATACAAAAAACACTATATTTTAAACAGATCTTTCATATGATAATACAAATCACAGTTTTCTCTCTCTATTGATGTCAGACTCTCATCTTTCCTTCTGTACTCTTATTCAAGTTGTTTCAGCTGTAGAATGACTGTCATTTCATTGGTTAGCTCATAACTTGATTAATAGTTTCTTTTCATTGTTTATTAAACCCTACATTTGTATTTGGTTTATAAGCATTGTTTTCTCACCCACTTTAAATCTATCATCTGATTATTGATCCTTGAGAGAACTGGTTCATTTGATTCTCATTTTGACTGTCTGGATACCATAACTGTAATTGAGTTATCCCATTGACCCACACATACAAAATACAAAAAACAAAGTTTACCTTAAGTTACCAAGCATCTTTGACCCACAACCTCAAAGAGTTTCTTGGAGTAATAACAAATTGGTGTCATTATCGGAGAGAGGAGACTGAAGCTCAACTTTCCTGGGAGATGATATAGAGCTAATCTTTGATGATAGACAAATATTAGACATTACATTAGTTGTAATCATCTATCTGGAGACTCCACAAGTTCATCCTGGCTCCAAAGAAGATTAGTACCAGGGCAAATCCATAAGAATCACCTGTCACACCAGTGCCCAACCCAGAACTAATTCTCAGAAGAGGAAGATCATTTCAAGGTTAGGCTTCAAAATCAGGTACCCAAAGTAATCCTCTTTCTCATTCTAAGAAATCCATAATAAAAAACACTGGATCTTCTTCCTCTAAGATTGTCAGTGAAAAAGCGTCTGTAACAACTGCAGAAAAATCAATTATTTCTTATCAAGAGGGAAATGTCATTACAGAAGAAGTGATAGGCTCAAATTTGGTTGAAGAATCATCTAAAACTTTAGAAATAAATCACATCTCATCATCCCTTGAATCTATTCACTCACAACAGGAAGAAGACCATATACGCATTCACACTAGCCTCCTTGTTGTAGAGCATGTTCTTCAAGAACTATCTGGTAAAGGTGAGGAAAACGTGGCTAAACAAATTACAGAATTCTATATAGCCTCATAAAAATCTTCTTTCCCATCAGAGAGTTCTTCCCCTTTTAAATTAAATCCCCCCAGTGATAAGGAAACAGAGAAAAGTCTATCACCTCTTTCACCAATAATCGTCATGGATGCACCTCCTCCTTTGACCAATATGCAAAAAATCCTCGCTTCTAGGTATGCACCATTGATATTGCCAAATCCAGTATCAGCCATGCCTACAAGAGACTATTAGAAGTATATGCCCAAATTCACGGGTGAAGGTGATGTGACTGCTAAAGAACATATAGAGGCCTTTTACAGTTATGCAAAAAACCTTAACATTGAGGAAGAAGATGTTTGGACTCAATTTTTTGTCCAAAGCTTAGATGGCCATGCCAGGAAGTGGTTCAAAGAACTTCCTGTTGGTTCAATAGTTGGCATAGAGCAATTGGATGGTATTTTTTTGAAGCACTGGGGTGATAGAATATATTTCTTGTACTATATTACTGAATTTGGAAATATCAGGAAAGAAAATGGTGAATCAGTCTCTGATTTCACTAAAAGGTTCAATAGGATGTACAGTAAAATTCTAGCTGAGATAAAGCCCTCAGATACCTCTACCAAAATCACATATGCAAATTATTTTGATTCATAATTATGTTTGTTGTTGAGAGAAAGAAGGTCACCTACACTATCTTTGATGCAAGATTCTACCCTTGAAGTGGAATCGAATATATTGGCTGCTCATAAGTTGAAGGGAAACACTGATAGAAGAAATCCTATAGATGAAGCTTCTTCTTCATCCCATACTAATCCAAAACTAGACAAGATGGCTAAAATGTTAGAGTCTTTAACTTTTGAGATATCTAAACTTAAAATTGAAAACAAGCAGTGTGTCAAGGGAAGGGGTACTTATGATTATACAAACAAAAATTCTAATCAGAATCCAAACAACTTCAGGAGAAATAATCGGCAAGTGCAGATTTTGCAGAGAGAAAGAAATCCTACTGAGGATCAGAATATAAAGGCTCCTCTTCAAAATGCTGTGGTGGAAGAATATGATGAACATGAATGTCCACAATATCAATAAGACCATATCCATTGTTTCAAAGCAGAGCTAGAAAAATCATTTTTGACTCAAAATGATTATGAGGAATCCCTTACAAATGAACAAATTAATGAACTTCCTGATGACAATGGTGTATTTCAGGCAGATGAGAAAAATAGATACAATCTCAGATCTAAGGTAGCTGCTGCAAAACAGAGTACTACACCTTCTCCTCAAAAGAAAGACCGTGTACCTGTCAAGCAACATAATCAAGATCAGCATAACTTAAAGGGACCATAGATTGCATTAAAAGCACCATCCCATGAGGTAAAAACATCTAACAAGACCTCATTATCTTTTAATCTTGAAGCATAAATCCAAAAAATTAAAATTCCAATCCCTCTAGTTGAGCTGATGAAAAATGAGTCATTTAAGAAAAATATTGTGAGCACCCTTGATCCTAGCTACACTTCTGACTCTGCTGATATCCTCAACATTCAAGATAATCAACCTACTATTGTCCTAGGTCCTATGATTGAAGATAGGGATGAGATTTGTCCACCATTTTACATTTCTTTGAACACTCATGACAAAATCTTGCATAATTGTCTCTTAGATTCAGGTGCATCTCATAATCTGATGCAAAGGCTGTGATGGAAGAGCTTGGTCTAGAAATCACTAAGACTTATCATGATCTTTTATCTTTTGACTCTAAGAGAGTTAAATGCTTTGGGCTTATTAAATATTTCCCAGTAACCTTGACCTCAGCATCAATGAAAACCATGGTGATGATTGTGGTTGTGGCAGACATCCCTCCCAAATTTGGATGTCTCTTGTCTAGATCTTTCATGAACAGACTTGGTGGAACTCTACAAATGGATATATCATACACCACCATTCCAGTGTTCGGTGGAGAAAACAAAAGGTTGTACAGAGAATCTCATCTTGCATACATAATCAGTGATGATCATAATCCATTCAATCACCCAATTTATTCAGTGGACACAGGTATGGGTTCATGTATACTTCAAATCAATGACACTCTTTCAAAATCATTATTACTTCAACCGTGTACAAATTAGATGGTGATTAAGTTGAAGCTGGCAAGGAAGCAAGGAGGACGACTTATGAGGAAAGAATTAGACAATTTACCTTTTTTGCAATCTTATCCAGAGGTGCAGAAGTGTTTCTCAGACGCAGGTTGTATGAAATATGTGGAAAGGTTGCAGGAAGGCTATCACCAGGTGATAGCAGAGATTTTTGAAAATTCATACGATGGAGGCAAAGCTACAGTGGGCTCTCTGGAACTGATAGTTGATGAAGCTGTCATCGCTTCAGCAACTGGCTTACCCAGAACAGGCCAAAATTGGTTTAAAACAATAGTGACCAAGAATTTGGATTTTAGATCATACCTCAAGACAAAATTTTGAAGTATAACCTGGAAGAAAAGTATCCCTATTTCTTACCTTGAAGATGAATGGCAAGATCTGTTCAAAGGCATTCAATTATACTTAACCTCAGAGGGAAGGTATGACAAGTTAATGTTATATCATTTTAGACTCCTAGATCACTTCATAGGGAAGGTCCTTCTAAATTTTCCTTTCTTTCTTCATAGAAGCCTAACCAAGGTGTGTAATAAGATCAGAGTCTAACCATTCAGCATTAAAAATGCCCTTTGTCATTATGGCCTGATTAAAATGATCATCTTGGAAGAACTGACATAGAGAGAAATAACTTGGCAACACTTTCTCTTCTGGGAAGGTTTTGAGACCCAAACTCAACCTATAAATGAAAAGAAGAAAGTAGGCAAGAAGCAGTCAACTCCTCAGAGTAGCTCAAAGAGAAGAAGAGCTCTCTCAAGGTTACCAGAGGACAAAAATTATAACATAAAGCCCAAGAAAGATAAAAAGAAACTAGATATTGAAACAAACTCAGAGAAATCCACAGTAAAAAGGACAAATGCTCTAAATCTTCCATACACAGATTCAGACACAGAACCAGAAAAGGAAGATGAAAGTCCAGCCATCAAAAGTTCAACCATCAAAAGTCCAGAGCACTCTGTGGAACTTGCACAGGATTTTGAAGTTTTTACTTCCAAAGATGAAGGTGAAAACTCAAGAAATAAGAAATCAAAGAAATCACAGAATATTGAGCTGAAGGAGATAATATCACAACAGGATATTCTATAAAGGGTGATAAAGGCAAGATATAAATCTTTGTCAGAGAATTTTGCAAAGACCAATGCAGCTTTTGAGAAGCTGGCACGTGAAAGTATAAAGGATAAGAAGAAGAAGAAAAAGATTACAAAGGGTTATAATAGCTTATGCTGGTTAACTAAGCGCTTGAAGAGGAAAATAAAAAATTTGAAGGCAAAAATTACCACACATCCAGATTTACAGGTGTTGGCACAGGTTGTTGTAAATTTGCAGGGAGATCAATCAAATAAACAATGATTTTTTATGGAACAACAGTTTTGAATACGAAAGGTTTTCCTTTTTTATTAAAACAGATCTTTCACCAGCACAAAAGGCGCAATTATAACCAATTAGCTATTGAAAAGAAGAGCTTTCATCAGCTAATTAGCAAATCCTAAGTCGAAATAGCTGGTGAAACCACAGAATAAGAATTTTGAAGATTTGAGCTCGAACAGAGTGATTTTTGGGTGATTTAAAGGATCATAGAGCATCAAAAAGATTAATCACCAAATCATAAAATATACAGTTTCAAAGATTTGTGGAGATTTTRGAGGTGAATGCTTAGTTGGTCAACTAAAGCTTTGTTCACAGCTGTTGAAAGTTTTCCAACTACTGAAGACATGTGTCCTTTCCTCCATGACACATCAGAGACATAGCAATGATGAAGGCCATATGTCAAAGACAAACTTTGAAGACAGTTCGATTAATAGGAACTAGTTCTTAGTTATCCTATTGTATTTAGTTTTGTTTTCTGTTTTCTATATTTAGAAATCCAGATCCATTTTTCAGGGATCTGAGATCTATTGTAAAGGTTATAAATACTTATCATTTTGATAAAGTAAAGGTTCGATTTTGGATACAAAAAACACTATATTGTAAACAGACATTTCATATGATAATACAAATCACAGTTTTCTCTCTCTATTGATGTCAGATTCTCATCTTTCCTTCGATACTCTTATTCAAGTTGTTTYAGCTGTAGAATGGTTGTAATCTCATTGGTTAACTCATAACTTGATTAATAGTTTCTTATCATTTTTTATTAAACCCTACATTTGTATTTGGTTTATAAGCATTTTTTTATCACCCACTTTAAATCTATCATCTGATTATTGATCCTTGAGAGCACTGGTTCATTTGATTCTCAYTTTGACTATCTRAATACCATAACTGTAATTGAGTTATCCCATTGATCCACACATACAAAATACAAAAAACAAAGTTTACCTTAAGTTACCAATCATCTTTGACCCACAACCTCAAAGAATTTCTTGGAGTGATAACAGAAGGGAAACTCATGAATTACAACCTTGGCTCCCAGGCTCATAGGGGTGCATGCAGATTGAACCTTTCTGCTTCTAAGACTAATTACAAAGAGAATGGAGTTATACTACTTCTCCTCTTCAACACCATCCCTACTCCACTTGGCATTAGAGTCATATGTTCATATTCTGAGAACATCACCTCTCCTAATGAGCATCGATGATGCACAATACTTTCATGATAAAGTATAAACCCCACTACACATGAAGACAACCATCAGCAGGTCCATCTCATAGTGTTTACAATATTTTGAAATAGCATGGAGATGAACAAATTTCTCTCACAATGAATAGCGAACAACCCAAGGAGAGTTCACTAACTCACTGCAAGGATCCTGCGAGTAAATGTATAGCTATGATAGCTCTCACGAAGAACATTGAGCAGTTGGAGGTAAAATTCATGCCCCACTTCCTCGGACAAGTCTTTAGAATTTTCTCGTAAATCCAAGGGTTCTCATATCCATGCGATAACTCTCTATGAATTAGCTACTCGAAAGTACGCAACCCATTTAGTTTATCATGTAAGCATTTTTCTGTGCACACTCACAATCGCCCTCAATTCGAGCTCAGTGAATTCGAACATTGCTCTATGATAGGCCTGTGCAAATCTTATTGTTATCATCTTCAAAATCGGCACTGGCCTGTTTTTGGTCTATTCTACTCAAAGCTATCTACCATTTTCTTGGGCCAAATCTCAGTTTTTCTTTGCATAATCGACGCCCTCCTCCAAAAAATAACCATGTATCCATTCAAGGAAAATCATTTCATTTTTACCCAGTGATTATCTCTAACACAAGTATTCTCACAAAATTCAAGCTATCTCCCTTATTTTCTCGGGCCCTCCTGTGAGGGAGTTAAGCTCGGTCCTGCTCTGATACCATGTTTACTTTTAATAAGAAATGATATTGTATATGAATATGAATATTTAATATGAAAAAGGATCACAAATGAAAGATAAATATCCATAGAACAATAAGATATATCCTCAGGGAAACCCTCAAGGGGGAGAAAACCCTGCAAACTTTCCTCAGTATAGATTCCTCCAACATGTACAATGTCATACAATGCTCTTTCACGAAATCAATACCAAAGAGACCCAGACACGAACCAATAATAACCTCCTAGATAAGTGTGTACTACTGTCTTGTACTTATATTCAATGAGTGATCAAAATGAATCGATATAACATCTATTTATACTCTAAAAGACCTAAAATACATGACTTATCAATAAACCCTTTCACAATAACACTTAGGAATAACCAATAAAATTACACTTAGAAATAACTTCCAAAATACATAAAATCTCAACATGCTTAAACAACACATAAACAAGCAGTGCATCCCTTCTCTCGTATTCATTTTGGTCCATTGGGACTAAATTTCCTTTCTTCTTGAATACTAGTTAAGTGAAGTTGATCCATTTCCTTTCTTCTTGGATACTAGTTAAGTGAAGTTGATCCTTAATGCAAATCATGCATGAAGAGGAGAAACTTTCAGTATAGGTTAGGATACCTATAAAACATATGTCCAAGATTTTTTCTCGTGGAAATACGAGTAAGGAAGAAGCTTTGGTGACTTTTCTGATGCAAAAATAGGGTTCCATAATTGATGTCAAGCACACAAGATGTTTTAATCCATGGAAACCTTAGTAGAGTAAAGAAAAGAACGTTAAGTGAATGACTGATCAAAATAGCTACCCAATCAATATAACTCTGTAATTACTCTATTTTTGCTTCGGATAAGTTGTCAAAAATTTAAATTTCCATGTATCCATATTTAATGTTGTTGTTTTGAGATGAATTATCACCATATGGTATGTACATTCCAATAGTGTTATCAAAGTAATCTATTTATGCTATTGACAAAGAATATTCTATTCATTTCTTTGAGGATATAATTTCATGAATAATTTGGCTACCTTCAAATGTATTTTAATAGAATATAATAAAGTATTTTATATACCTTACAAGGTTTAATAAAGTTTATTTAAAATATCGATTTAAAACCAAAACTTAAATATATAAAAAAATATATAACTGTTTATTACAATGTGCACATGTACATGCTTTAATTAAAATAAAAATAAAAAACCTAAATGCAAAGAAATCGTTTGAAAACTTTAAAAGCTTGGTCCATAAAGCTTGGTCCAATAAGTGCAGGACAAAGAACCCAATAACGGGACATCTGGCCATTGTTGAGGACAGTAACATGACGTCTGACAATATTTAAGAATTTAAAAATAATAATAATAATAATTTTTTTTAAATTTAATTAATTTTTTTATTGAAAATTTCACATACAAGAAAGAAGAAATTGTCACTTCATCTTATTCAACCAATCATTTATATTAAATATTAAAAAAATAAATTATATTTTTTCAAAATATTGAATTTAATACATAGATATATAGATATTATAGAACTTTTGAAAATAAATTCACTTCATCTTATTCAATCAATTAGAAAATATCAAGAATGGRTAGGCCAACGAGGCAGGGAGCCATGTGATGAGCTCGTGCCAACGCCCACCACCCCAAATCTGCATTAAATTGACCTTACGCCATTGTAGCAACTTTAATTCTGTTGCACCCRTCCCCTTTACGAATTACTCTATGGCTCTGTCGTTTGTATTAGCTTCTCACGCTTGCTCATGGACCGACTTGCTCCTCCCTCTGCTACCCTGGCCTAGTTCAAACTGGACCTTCATGGTGATTACAACCCCTGCCCATCTCCAGGCTCTCTACTTATGCCTGGTGCACTTAATCTTTCTCTGCATTCATTCGACGAATCTCATGCCGCATCAAAGGGGACGGTCGCGAAGAGGCTCTCCATGGCATCCTCATCGGCCTCGGGCCTTTGTCTCGCCCCCTAGTTCGCCCTCCACGATCTCCTCACCGCCTCTCCAGCCTGAGCCAGCACCTCTTGCCTCCTCCACCTCGTCTGTCTCTTGGTTTGATTGCTTAGCCATCATTGACAGCTCGTCAGGCTCTTCTTCACGATACCTTCTCGTCCCTCCGAATTCCAAAACTTTCGAGCCTCCCCATGCACCAATAGCTGACTCCTCAAGGTCACCCATGGGAGCGCCACCTCCTGTTCGAAGGGCCCGAAACAACGTGAACTCGTCTTCTGACTCACAGCTGAAAGAAAGTTTTACTATTCTCTATAGTCTGATCTTCGAACTCCATCAGGGGATGGAGGACCTCCAATTCCGTCTGTAGATCACGGATGGAAAGATCTCGACCCTCCTTTAGATTCTTTCCTCCCTCCAAGATGCTTTCCCCCCTGACCTAGTAGGCTCGGCTTCAGCAGAGGAACCCCATGCAGAGACCAGCGAAGGAAACGCTCAGACGCAGTGTTCCGCAGAGATTGTTGTGGAGCAGGCCGAGCATGATGACACGGACGTGGAGAAGGCTACAAGACAGCATGTGTTGCAGGCCACCTCATCAGTCGCCAACAAGGATGAGAGCAACGTGGACGCTGACATGAAGTTGGAAAGCAAAGGGACACTCGT
>JASDQU010501555.1:9864-32574 GCA_032191745.1 Picea mariana | reverse complement strand
ATTCCGTGGTTTTCTCCCGATTTGGGTTTCCACGTAAAACACTGGTGTACTGTGTATATGTGTGATTGTTTATTTCTTACTGCTCATTATTGGATAATAATTCTACATTGATATAACATTTGAAGAAAAATGATTATAATTACGCTATTACTGATTCACCCCCCCTCTCAGTAATCCAACATGCTTATGGTCTATTTTACTTTCAACATATCCCTTTGTGACTTTCTTAGTTGTTGGATGGATAGGTTGGTTAATGTTTGTTCTCCATGTTCTGCAAGTAGATCAGACATATCCACTTCAATGTCCTCCAGATCCATATCCTAGGTCGTATCTGTTTCTATTTCCTCCTTCGACTCTGATCCTTTGACTTGTGTTTATTTCATCATGATTTCTCCTTCTTCCACTTGTTCTTTGCCTAGATCTATTTATGTCTTCCTCCTCTTGCGTATTCCTCCCTTGTTACCTCCTGTTTCTTGGGTTATTCCATCTGAAATTCATTTTTATCTTGGTTTACTTAGTTCCCCTTCTATGGCTTGGAAACTGTTAGCGTTGTTTTGAAATTTCTTTGCCGCTGTCTGTTTAGGTGCCCATCTACCTACCTTTTTTTTTCTTGGTATTTTGGAGAATCCTCCTAGTCCATCTCCTCTTTTTATTTGTTTGTGGTATTGGAATCATTTAGAGGGAAATCCCTAAAAAGATGGCTATGGACGTGGAATTTTCTGCATCTGAATGGGATGTGCTCATAATCCATGGGTTGGGTCCACTCTTCATCCTAGTATGACACTATGGTTGAATCTGGTAGTGCTCCTACAACATTCAT
The DNA here is from genome assembly GCA_032191745.1 of Picea mariana. Classification (NCBI taxonomy): domain Eukaryota; kingdom Viridiplantae; phylum Streptophyta; class Pinopsida; order Pinales; family Pinaceae; genus Picea; species Picea mariana. Next base: position 31,754 of record JASDQU010501555.1, on the reverse strand, counting down.
ACAGACAAATATTCTAGCGTAAGAGATATACCTAGAATATTTTGTGACCTCTTAAACTTTGATGAAAGAACCCAAGGTATTTTCAATTCCTTCTAGGATCTCAAGATCCCAAAACTCCCTCAAGAGGGAATACATTTGGATCCAAACAAGGGCCATTGTGAATTCTCCTTTCTCGGGAGAAAAATGGTCTGTCCAATATCTCATGTGCAACCCAACCAAATTGGATTTCCTCTGAGATACTAGACCCCTACGACCAAGACTAAAAAGTGCTATTGTGGACACTGACATTCCTTTTCATGAAGCTAAACTATTCGAAGAAGAAGAAGGAAGAAGGGTAAATACCTTTTTACTGATGTTTGTCCTTGCTTGATCTAGGATGATCTTGATCTCCAAGTTCTTCAGAAGGTCCTTCAATACAATGAGCAACAACAACAAGACATACTTCCTACTCTACCATGATTAGATTCATAATGGATCTATAAAGAAACAAGTTCATGAAATGTACACAAACTTTAAAGGAAATAGGTCAAGCATAGATTTATATTAATGAAAACAAAGTGAGATGCTTACATCCATAGATGTAGGTGCAACAACTTCACCAAGCTCTCTTTGTCCAGACCCTTGCTCAAATAATCCACACACAGAATGTCGATGCTTCAATGATATCTCCCTTATGAGATCATAAGTTTGATGCCTTACAATGTCTCTCCTTTCACCATGAGGAAGCCTCCTTATATAGGCTTGGAGAGCCTAACCACTTAAGATATTCTTGTTTTAGGTTGAGGATTCTTCTCCTTCAATTGTGGATATTCCCTAAGATTGATGCTTGACCTCAGATTCAAATCCAACCAACTCCAGAGATTGAGGGGATTCTTCCCTGATTTCTCTCGACAGTGAAAAATTCGCTCAAAAAGGGAAGCACTCCCTCAGAATGGGGCATAGATCGTTGCAACGCTCCCCCAAAAGAGGGTACAGAGTGATAGCACTCCTTGACAGTGTATAGGGGAGCACTGCCTTCCAAAAATGATTTTTGAGTGGGTTTCTCCATGGAAAAATACTTGTACTCTTTGTCAAATGACTTCTCCTCTTCAAAACCAATCTTTTGAGGTGTCTTGTAAGTGTTCTTAATAATATTGTCTGAGGCACAACATAGGCAAGATGAAGGTATGATATTTGTGACATTTGCAGCCAAAATGATACACTTGTGACATTGGTAATGATGAAACTACGCCATCATCGTAATGAGTAATTTTGATGTGTAATAGGAATCATTTAGAGGGAAGTCCCTAAAAAGATGGCTATGGACGTGGCATTTTATGCATTTGAATGGGATGTGCTCATAATCCATGGGTTGGGTCCACTCTTCATCCTAGTATGACACTATGGTTGACTCTGGTAGTGCTCTTGCAACATTCATACAGACATATATTCTAGTGTAAGAGATATACCTAGAAGATCTGGTGACCTCTTAAACTTTGATGAAAGAACCCAGGGTATTTTCAATTCCTTCCAGGATCTCAAGATCCCAAAACTCCCTCAAGAAGGAATACATTTGGATCCAAATAGGGGCCATTGTGAATTCTTCTTTCTCGGGAACAAAATGGTCTATCCAATATCTCATGTGCAACCCAACCAAATTGAATAAATATGGACCTTCTTCAAAGACTTTATCTCGACCCCCTGATTATGAGAATATGGCTTTGAAGAAACTTTTTGATCCCAACTGTAAGTCTATTTTATCCTTTACTTTCCACCTGGACTTGTTCCAGAGTTGCAGGGCCTTTTTTGAGGGCCATATCCCCACAAATTTTCCTATGAGTGCATGGTATTTCATCCATTGGATGTAGTTCCCGATGCTTGCATATGTGACTTCGTACCTGGGATTATTGCTTGCTTTTTCCAAACAACCATTGTAAGGGACCTAACCTCTCTAACCTCTCATGTAGGTAGACTAATATATTTTCCATGTAATAAAGGTTGACATTAGTTAATAATGCCTATTTAATAATGTGAACAAGTTTAATGTAAGAAGACTTAATATAAGCTTCTGCTTCTAGAAAGATCTTCCTCTAGAAGGTTCTTTAGAAGATAGAATTAGTATAAATAAGAGTAGGAGGCATGAGAAAGTCTTGTCTTGATAATTATTGTAATAGAGAATTTCTCTGCTGGAGGTTTCCCCCTTGAAGAGGCAATTGAACATTTCTTCCTATCAATAAATGTATCATTTTTGGTGTTGTGGTTCTTTACATTTTGTTGTTCCACTGGTATTTGCTGCAATATTTTGGTTTTCTACTTATTATAATACATCTAGTACCTAATAAGTGATATCATAGCACTTTACGCTACAAAAACTATGGGAAATATTTTTTTCAGGGTAGAGACGTGTACTGTCGGCGTCTTTAAAGCACATAGATTTGTCGCTAAGTGGGTAAAACTCGAGTGGGAAAGACTACACATAAGAAATACAAATAGTTTTACAAGGTTACTTAGAAACACATGTTTCACCTTGCTGTAAACCTCTGTAACCCTTGTTAGTACCCCTCGAATAGTCCTGCATCAGAGACAATTTGTATATGGCCATCACTCCCACGTACTATCAGGTATATTGAGAGTCCCGTAGGTCTTTTGAAGCTAACTCTAGATCAATCGATTGACCGCCTGAATGCTATAGTGACACTGAGAACAACACTCGTGAAGATACTCTCTAGTAACTCGGTAATCAAGTAGTACAACTAAGGATACAGTTGAGCCTCCTTAGTTGGTTCCCTGAGATATTAGTCTGAGTACTGTTGTTCGACCTCGCATGTATATCAGAGAGCTATAACACATGGAAAACCCTTGTCCATAGGAACCCTAAAAACCCTAACCCTTGGGAAAGAAAAATGATAGAAAATGAACAAACAAGGTGTATTGTCATGCAACCCTCCCTCATGCGTTCTAGTTGCGAAATTCCTACATAATTTTTCCTGTTAACAATTTGGGCACTTCGTCACTACAATATTCTTCAGGCCAGAGTATTACTTTGCAAGAGTGAAAAAATGAGTATAGTAGTCCTGTCAACACCATTACTCAAGACCTATCCCATTAGATTCCTCTCTCCCCCCTGTTCACCGTGGTACCTATCATTTTTAAGGCTTTTTTTTGTAGACATGATCCCCTTCCTGGCACCCTTATTTGTGACCTATCCCATTGTATTCTTCTTTTCACCCTGATCATAGTGGTACCTATAATTTATAATCCTTTTTTTCTGTGGTCCCACCCACCCTTATTGACACCCTTATTTGAAACCTATCCCATTGGATTTCCCTTGTCACCTTGATCGCAATGATATATATCACATATCCACCTTTTTTCAGTGGACCCACTCCCCATTCCTAGCACCCCAACTTTCCACATGGACACCACTCGCACCTAAGAATTGTTGGCCAAAATCAAACATAACAAGGCCCAATTTGACCGTTTCGAGGAACAAGTCCAGACCCAATTTTCCAAAGTTGAAGGGTGATTTGACCAATTAAAGGGAAAATTTTATAGTAAATTTGACACCCTCACTGCCACTCTCAACTAGTTGTTGAACTGATCCTAGGATCCCCCCCTTCCTTGTACAAACCTCCCAAGTAGATGATGCTAACTCCTCCCATACTATGACATTTCATTCCAACCCCTTGCATCGTGACCCCCGTCTTCCCCGACTTAAGGTCAATAAATTTGATGGCTCCAATCCCATGAGCTGGGTCACCCTAATGGAGCATTATTTTTCTTTGCATGGCATTATTGATGAGATGGACAAACTCCATTATGTTTGATCTAGATTTTTTTCAGCATGAAATGAAAACAGAGATATAATCAAGAAATCTATAGAGATAGCTCAGATATCCAATAATATAACAAAAATGTATCAGATATGCAACCATAAAAACAGAGATACAGTAATACATAATTTTCTATTAATGAGAGAAAATGTACAAAGACTGTAAAAATATAGAGTGAAAGACTTGCTAGAATGGTGGAAGCTTATCTCTAAGAAGAGATGTGTCGGCTACTCGCATTCGCAAGAATATGATTTTACAATGAGGTTCCAAAGGGATTTTTATCATAAAGAAAATCCAAAACCCTAACCCCGGAAGATGAAAATCCAACAGTTTTTTGGACCCCGTTTTGGGTAGTTTGGTACATCAACTTCCCTGGGGCGTAACTTTGGCATACAATCTCCATTTAGGGCGCATGATAGATCGTTGGAAAGGTATCGTCAAGGATATTAATTTTGGGGGATCAATCAAAGCATTTGGATTTCATTGAGAATATATATATCTAAAAACCTTCATTTAGTCCCTCAAAATGGCCCTGGAAGTTAAAAATTGCTAAAACTAGTAAATTACCAAAATTGCCAGAAAACTGCTTTGAGCCAATTGGAAAAGGTGGGTGGCCACCGATATCCACCTAGATCAATCCTCCATCCTTAGGAAATAATGGTCTCCATTGCATTGAGTGCCTGGGGGAGAGGAAAAAAGCGTTTGTTGAATCTGCATCTTGATGATTTGCTTGCCTTGTTGGAGAACTTGTGCTGCTTAGCTTGTTGAAGGTTGTTACAAACCTATGAATGGAAGGGTTGGACGTTTTTAACTAGCCTGGCTACATGAGATGCCTGTGTGCAGAAGGAATATTTACACTTTGCTGCAATCTTGTCAACCTACTTCTGTTGGATAAAAGGTGCTTGGACTAAGGTTGCAGTAGTGTTCTTCTATTCACACTTTGAACAGACTGTGAAGAAGCTGAATTTTGTAGTATGAGATACTACCTTGCGACATTGTTTAGGTGGGACAGTAGTTGGAACTACCTCTGGTATCCTATAGAGATGAAACCCCAGAGTAACAATGACACTACGGGGTCGAGACTCATAGATAGCATGGCGCTTCCACATATATGGTTGGCCCAAGAGAACATCACAAACATCCAGTGGGGAAACATCACATAATACCTCATCCTTGAAGGGATGGATGTCGTATGACAATCAACACTGATGGCTGACACTAATATCTTGTCCCTGGAACATCCACCCAATGTTGTATGGCTGTGGGTGTGGTGTTGTTGAAAATACCAACTATTTGACGACCTCTACTGAGATGAGGTTCTTCTAGTTTCTGCTATCAACAATAAAATGCAGCGGGGTCCCATTCACCCACATATGTGAATGAAAAAGGCACTCCCCCTCTTCATGATCTGTTTGTTCTTTTGGTTGAATTGTTGTGGCCGCGACAATAACTGTGGGGTATGCATCGATGATCTGTCTTCTATCAGTATTTTCTAAATCAGATTCTGAATCAGGGTTTGAATCCTTGTCTTTGATCTCGACCACCAATGATTGTTTTGAGGGACATTCATCGGTGTTGTGCCAGGGGATTTTTTGGAAATCACACCATTTTTCGGTGTCCTTCGTATTTCTGTGACCCTTCTTTTCCTGTGGCTTGGACTACTTTTCAGGAGACTATTTGTTAGGGTTGCCTTTATCATACTTTGGTTGTTGCGGATTTGCAGACTTGAACTCTCGTTTGTTCTGGTGCTTAAATTTCTGCTCGATTTTAACAACATATTAATAAGCAACACTGAGTGATGAGATGTCCAGAAAATCCATTTCAGTTTGGATGTATCTGTGTAGAGCCCCACAATATTTCATAACCAAATGTTGTTCAAAGTCTTTGATACCCATCTTGGTGTGCAAGGTATGGAAGGTATTGGTGAACTTCAGAACTTCTTGGCCTCTCTCTTGCCGCAGTGTGGTCCATCTCATGTACTGGTCCTCATAATTTCCAACAGGGTAATACTGCTCCTTTACCGCATCCACAAAAAAATCCCAAGTAGGCCCGTCCCCATATATTCCAGAATCCTCTGTGGAACTTTTCTCTCGGTAAGTTTCCCACCAATGTTTGACATGGGGGAGAGCCTTAAGGAGTGGGAAGGTGATCTTTTCTCCGTCGAAAAAATTGTGAATAGAGAAATAACCTTCTAGCAGATTTAACCATTTTTCTAGGGAATCTGCATCTATCTGTCCTTCAAAAATGGGAATATAAAAATTAACATGTACCTTGAAAAGCGAGGTGCCTCCAAAGTGGCTGCTTGATGAAGACGCGCCTATTGTTATTGGCATGCATTGAAGGATGTGGGAAAAATTCTCCATCATTTCGTCCCTATGTAGCGTGAGAGATTGCTCAAGCAATAGATTAATAGAATTGTCTGCTCTGTCAATTTTATTTTTTTCCACCATGGAAGGTTTATTGGGCGTGCGAGAGCAATTTTCCTCAAGAGAGACAAACTCAAGACCCAACTTGCTATACTCAGACCTCGTCGAGAACATGCACTGTAAAACGATCAAGAACAGCCTGCTCTGATATCACTGATCCAAATTATTTTTGGGAACGAAATGAAAGCATAGATACTACAATGAAATACACATTAATATTACCAAAAATAGAGAAATACAATAATACATGATTTCTATTAATGAAAGAAAGTTATAGACTGTAAAAATATAGAGTGAAAGACTCACTAGAATGGTGTCAACTTATCTTTGAGAAGAGATGTGTCCTCTACTTGCATTCACAAGAAGATGATTTTACAATGAGGCTCCAAAGGCATTTTTATCATAAAGAAAATCCAAAACCCTAACCCCGGAAGATGAAAAGCCAATAGTTTTGTGGACCCCGTTTTGGGTAGTTTGGTGTATCAACTTCCCGAGGGCATAACTTTGGCATACGATCTCCGTTTGGGGCGCACGATAGCTCGTTGGAAAGGTATAATCGAAGAGATTAATTTTGGGGGATAAATCAAAGCCTTTGTCTATCATTGAGAAGATCGATCCCAAAAAACATTCATTTAGGCCTTGGAAGTTAAAAACTGCTAAAAATAGTAAATTACCAAAATTGCCAGAAAATTGTTTTGAGCCAGTTGGAAAAGGTGGGTGGACACCGATATCCACCTGGATCAATTTTGTTCTCTATATAGATCTTGGACATTGGCAATGGTGCCAATGGCGTAAAAATGCACGCCAGGGGTGTGTTGCTTGAATCTAGTTTGTTGCAGAGCTTGATGAATGATTTGACACCGACACCCACTATTTAGATCATTTGACCAAGTTGAAACAATCTAGCACAATGGAAGAATTTATAACTGCCTTACAACACTTTGCTTTTAGAACGAAGGGCATGAAATATGCCTTCTTCAGGGGATGTTTTATCAGTGGCCTAAAGAATGAAATCTATGCTTAGGTCCTTATGGCTTGTCCCCAGACTTGTTTGGAAGATAATAAACATGAAAAATAATCAAAACATGTTGTCTTTTCCCAGAACATAAAACCCTCTTTTATTCCCTTCCCATTACCTACCAATCCTACCCCTCATGCTACCCCTCTCAAAATCCAGAAATAAACTCGGGCAGAAATGGCTAAACATCAACTCAAGGGTCTTTGCTATAATTGTGATGAAAAATATTTTCCTGGGCATAAGTGTAAGGAATATAATATTTTTATGGCCATTTCTTAGGATGTTGTTGACAAGGAGGCTAAAGCTTCCCCTGTGGAAGAGCTACCCCCAACAGATGATACTACTCCACCCGCTGATCCACCAGAAGTTGAACTGTTGATTTCGCTGGATGCCCTGACTGGCTTCTTTGCTCCCCAAATTCTAAATATCATTGGCTACATTAAGCATAGGAAATTCATAATCCTTGTTGATAGTGGAAACACCATAATTTTATTCACCGTCGCATTTCCCGAGAAATCAATTGCTGTATCCTTTTTGTCAACAATTTTCAAATCATGTCTGCCAATGGAGGTTCCATGAAATGTGGTGGGTGTTGTGAAAATGTGCTCCTAAAAATTGGTTAGTACCACCTGAAATATCATATGTTTTCTATCAAAATGGGTGGTTGTGACATTGTTCTTGGTGCTGAATGGTTACGCACTATGGGCCCCATCCTCATGGATTTTAAGGAATTATCCATGCAATTCCAACAGGAGGGGAAACATTATTAGTTTGAAGGCATCACAATAGGATCCCCTGAGATCATCAATTCCCATCGAATGGAAAAGATCCTTAAAAAGGTCATTCGGGAATTATTTCCAAACTCCATTCCATTCAAGTAGTTGAGACACCCTCTGTGCATCCTGACCTACAATCTATCCCCTCCCAACACCAAGCCATTTTTACCACCCCCCATGGAATTCCCCCTTCTCGTGGTGTTCATGATCATTCCATTCCTCTAGTCTTGGGTAGCCTTCCTCCCAATGTTTTCCCTTATTGTCATCCCTTTTCCCATAAGAATAAAATGGAGAAAATTGTTCAAGAATTGATCGAAGCAGGTGTTATCCATCCTAGTACTAGCCCCTATTATTCTCCTATGGTCATGGTACTCAAGAAAGAAGGAACTTGGCACATGTGTCCAGACTTTCGTACCCTCAACAAAGTCACCATCAAAGGAAAATTTCCCATTCATGTCATCGATGACCTATTGGATGAATTGAGTGGTGCTCAATACTTTACTAAATTTGATCTCCATTTTGGCTACAAACATATATGTATGAAAGAGGAAGACATTCCCAAGACTGCATTTAGATCTCATGAGGGTCACTATGATTTCTTGGTCATGCCCTTTGGCCTAAGTAATGCCTCCTCCACTTTCCAAAGTATCATGAATCATGTCTTTCATCCTTTCCTCTGTCATTTTGTCTTAGTTTTCTTTGATGGTATTCTTATCTATAGTAAAACTTGGAAATCCCAACTCATCCATGTGGGTCAAGTTCTCCATCTTCTCTCTCAACACAAACTTTTCCTCAAACAAAATAAATGTCCATTTGGCACCCTGAAAATAGAGTACCCAGGTCATATTGTCAACAAGGATGGCATACGGGTGGATCCTAATAAAATTGAATATATGAAGGATTGGCATCCCTGTAAAAATATTAAGAGCTTGCATGTTTTTCTGGGTTTAACGCTATTATCGCAAATTTTTTTCAGAATTATGGAAAAATTGTGACACCTCTCAATGCTCTCCTTAAAATGAATTCTTCCACTCACACTCCAACCACTAATAAATCCTTCCACACCTTGAAAGAGGCTATGTGCACAACTCCTTTCCTGGAACTTCCTGATTTCACCAAGACTTTTGTCTTGGAATGTGATGCTTCAAGGAAAGGAAATGGGGCAGTCCTCATGCAAGATGGTATGCCTTTGGCTTTCATTAGCAAAAAATGTTCGAAGAGACATTTGGGATAATCAATATATGAAAAGGAAATGTTGGCTATTTTGCATGCATTGGAACTTTGGCATCCTTATCTATTGGGGAAACACTTCCAAATTAAAATTGATCATCAGAGCCTCAAGTATTTTCTAGAACAACAAATTTCATCCCTGGAGCAAAAAAAATGGGTGACCAAGCTATATTGATATGATTATGAGATCACTTATAAGAAGGGAAAATAAAATGTGGTTGTTGATGCTCTTTCCAGGAAGTATGAAGAAGAAGGGTCCCTCTTTTGCATCTCCTTCATTTTACCATATTGGCTTGAATCTATTCAATAAGAATGGTTGCAAGACCCCAAAATTTCTTTCCCGGTCCAACAACTGCAACACCATTCACAAGATTCTCCAGGGTACTCTTGGTACAATGAAGAGATTTGTTAAAAATGCATTTTGTATTTAAGCAAATAGTCACAAATTAAATTTGTGGTGCTTTCTGAGCTTCATGCTTCACCCACAATTCGACATTTCAGGTTTACTAAAACCTATGAATGGGTCAAATGCTTTTTTTTCTAGGACGATATGAAACATGATGTCCACACCTTTTTGGATGAATGTGATACATGTCAACACAATAAGGGAGAAATAGTCAAAGCTCCAAGCACACTCCAACCACTTCCGATTCCCCTTGCTATTTGGAGGGATATTTCTATGGATGTCATTGTTGGCCTGCCTAAATCGGACAATAAGTCAGTCATTATGGTGGTAGTAGAACATATTTTCAAATATGTTAATTCCTGTTCTCTTCAACACCCATTCATTGCATCCACAATGGCTCAAGTTTTTAAGTATAATATATTCAAACTTCATGGCATGCCTCATTCTATTGTCTCTGACTGAGATCCAACTTTCACTAGAAATTTTTGGTAAGAATTGTTTAGGCTCCAGGGAACCCAATTGCATCTCAACACCGTCTATCACACTGATGGCCAAAATAAACTTGTCAACAAGTGTTTGGAAACATATTTGCATTGTTTTTCATCTGGCAAACAAAATTAGTGGGATCAGTGGTTACCCCTAGCTGAATGGTGGTACAACACATCTTACCATACTACTACTCACATGACTCCTTTTGAAGCAATATATGGGAAAAATCCACCATTGGTTCTCTCATACATGCCAGGTGTCTCCAAGGTTTAGGAGGTTGACAACAATTTACAGTTTGAGCAACCATTCTCCATACCCTCAAAGAAAATCTAGCCACCATTCTCCATACCCTCACAAAAAATCTAGCCATGGATTAGAATCACATGAAGTAACAAGTAGATCAGTGTCATTCTGAACGTCAATTTGTTGAAGGGGACCGAGTCTTTCTTCGTATGCAACCTTATGAATAGAATTCACTAAAATTTGAAAACTGTCAGAAACTTGCTCCCAAATTTTATGGTCCTTATATAATTCTCAAGCAAGTGGGGTCAGTGTCCTACCATTTAGCTCTACCCAATTATTCTAAGCTCCATCCTATTTTTCATGTCTAATGATTAAAGAAAGTGATCGGAACTAAGTGCCAAACTCAAACCAGTCTCCCAAATTTGGATGAAGAAGGTTCCATTTGGTTACATCCACAAGAAGTCTTGGACTAGAGAGAGCGTTATCTCCATCAACGAACAATCAAGGAAGTGTTAGTTTAGTGGAAATATACAACTCCAGAAGATTCCACCTAGGAGTCGACCACTATTTTTCAACAATTTAGTCATCTCAAGCCTTGAGGAAAAGGTTGTTCTTCAAAGGGGAGGGGCATGTTAGGGACCTAACCTCTCTAACCCCTCATGTAGGTAGAATAATATATTTTCCATGTAGTAAAGGCCAACATTAGTTAATAAGGAATATTTAATAATGTGAAAAAGTCTTATGTAAGAGGACATAGTAGAAGTTTTTGCTTCTAGAAATATCTTTGATCCAGGTGGATATTGGTGGCCACTCACCTATTCCAACTGGCTCATATTGACAGTTTTTAGTACAACATGTTCTTATGCACTTCTTTGTAATTGTGGGTTCTACATTTCCGGGGTTGTTTGAAGCCCTACACATCTTCCAGGTGGATACTGGTGGCCTCCCACCTAATCCAGCTGGCTTATTTTGGATGTTTTCATGTCAACACATCTTTATGTACTTCCAGGGCCATTTTGGGGCCCTAAACTGTGATTTTTTGTCTTGACATAGTCAAATTATATACAGAGTCAAAGTTTGATGGAGTAGTATGTAGTTCTCAAAAATACCTTTCCAACGGGCTATTTTTCACCTAAAACGGAGGTCGTATGAAAAATTTATGACTCTGGGAAGTTGAGGTACCAACTTACTCATTGGGGCCCACATGAATTTTGGTGTTTCACCTCTTAGGGTTAGGTTTTTGGATGTCTAGGGTTTTGGAAATCATGAGTAATGTTAAAAATGCCTCTAGAGCCTCATTGTAATAATTATGCTCAGATGGATGTGCGTAGCAGCCACATCTCTTCTCAGATATAACAAGCACCTTTCAAGCAAGTTGTTTCAGTTCTGTAGTTTAACAGTTTCAACCTATTTTAGTTATTCAATAGAAGATATTGTTCACTGGATATCTGTGTTGTTCTCCATATCTTTGTGTTTATTGTATTCAGTCTATTAATCAGTTCGTTCCTCTCCTAAATCTGGATCAATGGTATTAGAGTGGACTGCTCTTCATTTATTTTTCTTCATGCATGTCCTTGAAAAGATCTAGGTACAAGAAGTTGGGACTCAAACCAATCGAGCCTTTGCAATATCAGTCGCATCAAGCCTGAAAACAACCCATGGGGTACAAAAATAAAGATGATGGAGTTGGAGATCCTTTTAAAATGTTGCTTGTGGAAGCCCTTGCATGACAAAGGAACAAAATGATGGAAAACTTTGCACAGATCCTTCGGCGGCTACCCACAGGAGAAGCATCTTCATCAAACGGCCATGCAACCGCCTTCAAGGTACATGTAAATTTTTATATTCCATTATTTCAAGTACCGATAGAGGCAGATGCTGTAGATAAATGGTTGAATTTGCTCGAAGGGTATTTTTCGGTCCACAATTTTTCCGATAGGGAAATGATTAATTTTGCACTCCTCAAGGCAGTCCCCCATGTTAAGGACTTGTGGGATACTTGCTCTAAGGAAAGGGCCATAGATGAATTTGCAATATTTGTGGTCGCCCCTACATGGGATTCCTTTTGGGATGCCATTAAGGAACAATATTACCCTGTTGGAAGCTATGAGGACCAGTACACCCGATGGACCACCCTGTGTCAGGAAAGGGAACAAACAATACCATATTTCACCAATATTTTCTATACCCTGTGCACCAAATTGGGTATAAAATACTCTGAGCGACATCTGGTGATAAAATACCACGACTGTTTGCGTAGATGCATTCAAACAAAAATGGATTTTTTTGGACATTGCCTCATTGGGTACAACTTATAAATATCTTGTCAAGATTGAGCATAACTTTAAGCAGAAGAGGCAAGAGTTTGGATCTGCAAACTCATAGCCAAAGCAGGGAAAAGGAGGCCCCAACACACACAAAAAGGGACAAAGAAAATATGGCCACTCTCAGGACAACTAGTCTAAGCCACAACACAAGAAGGATAATGAGAAGACAAAGAAGGACACGAGAAAATGGTGTGAATACCATAAAATCCCTTGGCACAACACCGAAGAATGTCTCTCTAAGCAGTCACTCATGGCTAAGCTGAAAGATTTCGAGTCCGAGGTCGATTCCAAATCTGAATCAAATACAAAAGGAGGGAAGTCGATTATCAATGTTGAACCCAGTGCCACTGTCGCTACCACCAATGTCCAGCTAAGCGAACTAGAAGAACCAGAGGAAGGGGAATGCCTCTTTCACTCATAGATGTGGGTAAGGGGGGCTCTGCTTCATTTCATTGTCGAAAGAAACAGTCATAAGAACATGATCTTAGCATAGGTCGTCAAGAGGCTATACCTTTCGATGACACCACACTCGCAACCCTACACCATCGGCTAACTTCGCTAAGGAAGATATCTTCGTGTCAACCAACAGTTTCGTCTGCCCTACACCATCAATCTTTTCAAAGACAAGGTATTTTGTGATATTTATCCCCTTGAAGTTTGTGATGTTCTTTTAGGAAAACCATATTTTTGGAAGCGTCATGTTGTGTATGAGTCTAGATCCCGCAATGTTATTATTAATTTGGGTAGATAATTGTACAAGATACCAGAGGTAGTACCTCCTACCACTATTTCTTTAATCTCTTCTAAGCAATGCAGTAAGGTCATTTCACAGATCGGGAAGTTCATCTTCTTTGTGATCTATGCTCACAATAATAAGAAGGTCGTTGCCACATCTGTGGCCTCTACATAGAGCCTCTCTTTGCAACATAAGCAAGTGGATGAGATCGTGGAAGAGTACATAGACATCTTCTCCTCACCCACCGGGGTAACGACGCACTGCCAAGTCAAGCATCCAATTGATATCACCCCTTATACACCTCTTCCTAATGGACTAGTCTATCATTGCTCATTGATGGAAAATGACAAAATCAAGTGTTAGATCCAAGAGCTTCTTCAAAAGGGGCACATCAGACCCAGATCCTCCCCTTGCGGAAACCTGATTGTATTGGTACATAAGAAGGATGGGACATGGTAACTCTTCATTGATTACAAAGCATTAAACAAAATCACAGTCAGGAACCGGTACCTAATTCCAAGAATTGATGAAATTCTTGACCAACTCAAGGGGGAACAATTCTTCAACAAGATTGACCTAAAGTATGGTTACCACCAGGTTCCCATCGAACCAACTGATGTATGGAATACAACCTTCAGTTATAAAGAAGGTCTCTTTGAATGGCTATTCATGCCCTTTGGATTAACAAATGCACCAACCACTTTCATGAGGTTGATGGATGATGTATTGACACCCTTCACTAACTCTTTTGTGGTGATATATTTTGATGACATCATCATCTTCAACAGAACTTGGGAGGAGCACATGCGACATATTCAACAGGTTTTGATCACTCTGCGGAAACACAAGCTATATGACAACTTGAAAAATTCTCTTTTGGCATGAACACGGTCCAATACTTGGGATACATTATTGATGAGCAAGGGGTACATGCTGATCCACTAAGATCCAAGTCATCCGTGACTAGCCAGCCCCGACCACACTAACTGAGCTTTAGAGCTTCTTGGGACTGGCCAACTTCTACCGATGGTTCGTGTTTGAATTCTCCCATATTGCATGGGCCCTTAGCCAAGTGACCAAGGGCGGTGGCAGGGAAAAGTTCTTGTGGGGGAAGTAACAACAACAAACATTTGATGATCTAAAGCATCGCTTGTTCTCAATTCCAGTACTCTCCTTGCCCAATCTGCAACAACTATTCGAGATTGAGACTGATGCATCCGACTATGTTGTAGGAACCGTTCTCACTCAACATGATCATCCAATGGCATACCATAGTGAGACACACTCAGATACTGTTAGGAAATACCCCACCTATGAAAAGGAAATGTATTACATTGTACAAGCCTATCATCAATGGAAACATTACATTATGGGAAATGATACAATCATCCACACTAATCACAAGCCTCTGTAGTTCATACAAACATAGGGGTAGTTGCAGAATGACCGCCATTGGAAGTGGTCCACCTACCTACAACAGTTCCATATCAACATCAAGTATAAGATAGGGAGCACAATCGTGTCGTTGATTGCCTCAGTCGACCTCCCGTGGTTGCACTCACCACTGTGCTCCATTCCTGTGGACATGAGGCATATGAGTGGCCCCAACTCTATCAGCAAGATCCAGACTTCGCCACCACCTATCAGCTCTTGGGTACAGGCGAAAATGTCATCAATTTTCACATTCAGGACAGACTATTGTGCCACCCAGACCATCTCTTTGTTCCTACAAGCGAGCGTGCAAAGATGATTTGGGAAGCCCACTATAATAGGATGGTAGGACAATTTGGCATGGAGAAAACTATGGTCGTTCTACATAAACATTTTTATTGGCCAAAACTTCGAGAGGACGTCAGCAAGTATATCAAATATTACACTACATGTTCCATTTCCAAGCCAACCATCAAGAAGCAAGGCTTATACACCCCTCTTCCTATTCTCGAGAAGCCTTGGGAATCCATCTCGATGGATTATATGTCTAGCCTTCCGTCCACCAAGAAAGGAAATGATTGTGTATTTGTGGTAGTTGATCAGTTTTCGAAAATGGCCATCCTCACATCCTGCAAGAAGAACATCATAGCGGAAGATATTGCCAAGCTCTTATTCGAATGAGTGTGGGGACATTTTGGGATACTGCATACCATCTTCTCCGATCGGGATAACAGGTTCCTCAACACATTTTGGTTGAGTTTCTGGTCACTTTTGGACACCAAGCTCACTAAATCCACTGCTTTTCACCCCAAATAAATGACCAAACAGAGGTCTTCAATTAGATGATTGTGCACATCTTACACATATACAACTCTAAGCATCCACGTACATGGGATGAGAGTATCCCCTATGTTCAACACAGTTACAACAAGGCTCTCCATAGCTCTACCGACCATAACCCATTTCAGGTAGGGATGGGATTCCAACCCTTGGTTCCCATTGATGATGCACTACCTCTTGCCACCACCTAGATAGACTCTTCCCATGTTCAGTCTAAGATCGAAAAATCCACCAGATTCATTGAGAGGATTCAACACATCTGCCAACATGTCCATGAGATTTTGCAGAAATCCAATGCTAAGTACAAGCAACGCTATGATCAACACAGGGTACCGCACCAGTTTCAGGTGGAAGCAAGGTCTGGTTACATTTGCAGAAAGATAATCTTACAGGGCCCCATCGGAAGCTCCAACTACTTAGCTATGGGCCCTACACTATGATCTGAAAATAGAAGGCTGACTTGTTATGCTATGCAAGCACCCTCTACTTCATTAAAATAAACTTTACAGGACCTTGCTCCATGTGTTTAAAATATGAAAGATAAAATTATGTGTTAATTTCATGCTTCTTCTTCAATGTTCATGTGTGAGGAAATGTTCTCTTAAATGGTTAAATAAGTGCTTTAAATAAAAACACAACAATATAATTTGCAGCAAAATAAACCATCAAACTTAGAACAATCACAACATGATAAAGGAGTTCACCCCCCTCCGGGCTACATCTCCTCGAGCCTCCATCAATGGACTTGGCTCTCTGGGATTAATTTGTCAAAAGTTCTTTTACAAGATGATGCTCAACTCCAATGAAAAAACAGACTATACCATTGAGATCAGAACACATAAAAACCCCAAAAATGACTAATAGAACTCTGAAAATGGATCATGGCTCATCCGGGCATGACCTCTTCTACATGTGGCCTTAAGCTTCACTGAGCTTCTCTTTGGAAAAAACACCTGTCAAAGTCCTCAAAATCCTATGAAACCTATCCCAATGTGTTCAGAGCATATCAATTAGCCAAAAATGATTATTCAATCATAAAAAACAAACATAGGCTCACCAAAACATGTCCTCAATCAATGAGGGATTCAAGCTCCCTGTAGCTTGCTGAAACTTCAATGGTGCAAAACCTACAAAAGAAGTCTTCAAATGGCATTGATAACAGTGCCAATGGATTCAGGACATCCAAAAACCCCTAGTTGGGCTTTTACGGCACCTCAATCGGCCAAAAGATGAAGAAGATAGGCCTCCTGCCATTCTCTTCCTTCAAGCTTGTTGTCTCTGCATCTACAAAACGCACCTTTGTGAAATGAACCTGGCACACACAATATGTAGCATGAAAACCTAACACCAGGTGCAACTGTGCCAATGGTGCAAACTGTAGGACAGTTATGGGCGCGCCAACCCCTAACCGCCTAACACCTGGGCACATGCGGTCCTCCATATGATCTTGCGCAAATATAAAAAGGGCTAATCGTTTCAAGGTCAAATAACAATGAAACATGTGGCGGTCGTTCAACCGTTTCAAACCACAAGTTAACACGTGCTTAAAAAATGGTCATATGGTTTAAAAATTAATAAAACCGCGGGCTAACTCTGTTTATAACATCCGCCCAAACTCCGTGGTCGGTCACATTACAACACATAAATTCGGGGTTGTAACCGTGTTATAAACCAAATCCGCGCACATTCATATGTATAGTGGTCGTAATGTAACCGCGGGCTAAACATTTAAAACCCCACGCGCATGGTCATATACAAAGGCATAGAACCGGGGGTCGGGGCTAAGCCCCGGCCCGACCCCCCGCCATTTAAAACATAGCATAAACTTAAATACATAAAACCTCGTATACATAACAAGGACTACGGTGTGGGCTAGTGGTAGCCCACACTCTACCAAATCGTTTCCAAGGGGGGAGGTCCACAGTTCAAATCCGGTGGACTATACAAAATTTTGAACAACAACCAATTCAACCAATACCGGGGTGCCACGTGGCAGCTCATGACTGGGCCACATGGCACCATACCATTCGCCAATTAAATGCCACGTGTCAACAAATGATTCGCCCAAGTATACCAATCAAAATCTGCCATGTCATCACATGCCACATCATCGTACAGTCATACGACCCTGCCATGTCAGCCTGTACGGACTGTATGGACTGCACAGTCAGCGTCCCTTTTTTTTTGCCTATTTGACGATTCGAACAGATTGCAATATCTCTCGCTCTCGATGTCCGTTTGAGACAAAATGAGTTGCGTTGGGTTCACAACAACGAGGGCTACGCTCCTGTTTGTTTTGAGGCAATTATGAGAACGTTGATTTTTGAGCTAAAATTTGACCCCTAGTCCAGATTTTGATCACACTATCACTAAGGTTGTGGGTAGCAATGATTTTGAGCTCAACACTCCACCCTTCCTTGGCTTGCACCCAGTTTTCAATGTGGACCTCCTTTGGCCATATTTTCCACAATTATTGGACACCTCAGAGATCGCAGAATAACTGACACCAACATAGCTCAACCTTGACTACATGGAAAAAACATCCACTAATTAGATAGTGGACACACAGGTCAAGGGAACTCACCAACAGAGGATCTAGCTTTATCGGGTTGTCAAGGCATGGAAACTCCTACACCAAGGCAAGTGGCTCACCCAGGGCGAAACTCAACAGAAGTTTCCTCACCTGATGGGGGAACTCAATGCAATGGATACCATTGCTTCCTAAGGGGCGAGGACTGATCCAGGTGGACATTGGTGACCACCCACCTATTCCAACTTGCTCCTCTTGACAATTTTTAGTTCAACATGTTCTTTTGTACTTCTTTGTAATTGTGGGTTCTACACTTTCGGGGCTCTGAATCCCTACACAGCTTCCAGGTGGAGACTGGTGGCCTCCCAACTAATCCAACTGGCTTATTTTGGATGTTTTCATGTCAACACATCTTTCTATACTTCCAAGGCCATTTTGGGGCCCTAAAAACGTTTTTTTAGCTTTCCATAGTCAAACTATAGACAAAGTCAAAATTTGATGGTGTAATGTGTAGTTCCCCAAAAGACCTTTCCAACAGGACATCATGCACCTAAAACGAAGGTCGTATGCAAAAGTTATGGCCCCAAGAAGTTGAGGTACCAACTTACCCATCGGGCCCACATGAATTTTGACGTTTCACCTCCTAGGGTTAGGTTTTTGGATGTCTAGGGTTTTGACATTCATGAGTAACGTTAAAAAGGCCTCTGGATCCTCATTGTAATCATTATGCTCAGACAAATGTGTGTAGCAGCCACATCTCTTCTCAGAGATAACTACCACCATTTGAGCAAGTTGTTTCAGTTCTGCAGTTTTACAGCTTCAACCTATTTAATTTATTCAATAGAATATATTGTCCACTGGATATATGTGTTGTTCTCCATATCTCTGTGTTTATTGTATTCAGTCTATTAATCAGCTCGTCTCGCTCCTAAATCCGTATCAATTTTCCTCTAGAATGTTCTTTCGAAGATAGAATTAGTATAAATAAGAGTAGGAGGCATGATAAAGTCTTATCTTGAGGATTATTGTAATAGAGTGTTGCTCTGCTGGAAGTTTCCCCCTTGAAGAGGCATGTGAACATTTCTTCCTATCAATAAAGGTATCATTTTTGGTGTTCTGGTTCTCTACATTTTGTTGTTCCACTCATATTTGCTGCAATATTTCTGTTTTTTGCTTATTATAATACATATGGTACCTAACGACCATTCTTCAACTGTTTTTTCCACCTGTCTTGATTTTACCCTTTTTGTCCTGAACCTATGGTTTTAATTTTCTTTTTCCTACCCCACCCATTCGTACATCATCTCCTCGTATTTCGAGAGTCTCTTTTACTACATCTTTGAATAAATTTTTAATTGTTCCTGACTTGCCATCCCCTGGTTCCTAGCCCGACGTGAGATCCGCCATCCCTGCCGAAGTCCTACCTACTCTGATCCAACCCCTCCGAGCTCCCCCTATGATAGGGAGCCTTGCTCCCCTATCCAACATAGAACCCTAGGTGCTCACCCTACCCAACATAGAACCCTAGGTGCTCACCCTACACCTTCCAACTCCATCGCTCCAGTTTCTCCTATGTTCCCATTACTAATTTGTCCATATCATGTTATTTTAATGTCATCCTCAACCATCTTTATTGTTGATTAACTATCAACCAATAAATTAATTGATGTTTTTTTATTATTTTAATAGTACCAAGATCCCAAACAATTTCATACATTGCTTCCCAATTAGTGCTTTTAACAATTATTGGGTTTCTTTAGAGAATATCATTCTATAATTTATTTGAAGTTTTTTACTCGGTCTAAATAATTGCATAGACTTATTATGGAAGGAAGGTAAAAAATAAGTTTGAAGTTTTGTTTTTTGAACTCTTGAAGTTAAAGTTTAATCTATTTTTGTTTTTTTATGGGACATTTGTAAGATTTCTTATAAGTGCAACAACATATAAATAATGTAATTTCCATTCCACTATGAATAGAAATGGTGAAATTATTTTCTTTGGAAAAAAGTAGTATTAGTAGCAGTGTTAGTATTACAATTTAGCATCTAATGGTAAGGCTATGATATTCAATTAAAATTTATTATTATTACCAATAATTATTAAATTAAAGTTATTATTATCCTTATTATTATTAGCATTATCTTAATTAAAAATGGTTATTATTATATTTAATATTCTCTACATAAATTGACAAAACAAAGGCACAACCTCGACACACACATGATTCAAGTGTGATGCATGAGTAACATAAATAGAATCTTGTGGAAAAACAATTGATGGGAATAGATAGTTTATGTAAGTCCTATCAAGCTAACATGATGCAAACACATAAGATGTGGAAAAAAAGAGACACAAATGATGAGTTTTTATTGCAATGTTTGTGAATTTTGGACATAAAGTGGAAAAAGGAAGTCACTATCATTTCATTTTCACCTACTAAACATGGTTGTCCAAGAGGAACATGTTTAGGAACCAAAAACAAATCTCCATGTGCAAGAAACCAACAACAAATCTCCATCAATGTGATGGAAATCACAATGTGGAACCTCATACATGAGATGTAACAATAAACTCCAACTTGGGGACATGAACTCTCCTTGAGAGTGCATGAGAACCCTCGAAATATCTGTTCAAATCTATCAAGAAGGAAATAGAGGCAAGACAAAGTGGTGGGATGGATACATACCAACATCCACAAACACCACATACTTTTTTTTAATACATCACCAAAAGTTCAAAATTTGGCTACAAAAATGCCAAAAAGATACATGAAAGTAAACTATACATCACCAAAAGTTCAAAATTTGGCTACAAAAATGCCAAAAAGATACATGAAAGTAAACTAATGCTCACATTTATTGAGCTTATTCATCCTACACTACTCTAACCTAGGATGAAACAAGATTCTAAGTGAAATCAAATAGCCAATGCAACCATCCAAGAATCACCTCAAGGTCGTGAACTATACCCTCGTGTTTGGTAATGATCCAAAACAAGGTTACATTAAAACTAAGGCCTATATATGTCAGAATCTCTATTACAATTTGGCTTCAAAATAAAATTGTATTACATACATGGCAACCAATACAAAAGTCTAAAAAAATATAGCATGTTCCAACACATGCTAACTCAATCCAATGTTGAAGAGGACTGAAAAATGGTCTAGAAAAGGTACATGGAAGCCCATAATAAATCTACAAAACATCAACTATGTGCCTCTCCAAAGAAAAATTTGCATGACAAACATCATTCACACCCCCAAGCAAAGAGGACATAGGTTACTCCAACAATATACTATCTTCTACCAAGCATGATGATGAAGTATGCGATGAAATTTTAGATATGGAAATAAATTTCTACACACTATTTGATGGCTATGAATGACTATTATAAAATCTACACCCAATATCTTGTTGTCCCATACAATTTTCAACGCTAGAAACATAATTTCCATATGAAAAATTACACGCACTTTAACAAAAAATGTAAAGAAGAATATGTCTAGAAATTTCTAGCACTTTCATCATCATTAACATACTCCAAAAACTGAAAAAAAATTGAATTAAACATGGGAAAACATAGTTGCAAATCACCATAAAAAATTTATGCACATGCACCTATTAAA